>CAUYON010159151.1:0-17486 GCA_963573935.1 Arctocebus calabarensis | reverse complement strand
TAAATGCTCTTTTCCAGTTATGCTTAGACTTGTTTTTTTTGTTTTTTTTGAGACAGAGCCTCAAGCTGTCACCCTGGATAGAGTGCTGTGGCATCGCAGCTCACAGCAACCTCCAATTCCTGGGCTCAAGCGAGTCTCTTGCCTCCGCCTCCCAAGAAGCTGGGACTACAGGCTCCCGCCACAACACCTGGCCATTTCTTGGTTGCAGCCGTCATTGTTGTTTGGCGGGCTGGGCTGGATTCGAACCCGCCAGCTCAGGTGGACGTGGCTGGCGCCTTAGCCCGCTGAGCCACAGGCGCCGAGCCTATGCTTAGACTTGTTTTGTAACTTTATTGTCTAAGAACTACTTTGCACTATTGTGCTGTTTGTACATGGTGCTCTTCCTCTGTTAGCGTTGACCCTTCCATGCTTCATACTGTTTGAAAGACGCTTTACCAAAACCTTTGTAAGTTTTGAAAGCCTCGGTAGACAGTGGTAGGCAGTGCTTACAGAAGACACCCTCTTTCCTACCTGGTTTTTGGCAGGTAAAAATGATGCCATGGGAGTGGGAGAAGCCACAGTAACTGCATTACATTTCTCGCCTTTCTTTCCTCTGCTTCTTTAAGCTAGTGGGATTTGTATATAAAGGAAAATTTTATGAAATAAAAAAGGAAAATGCTCTGGAGGATCTGAAAGAGCATTGTCACCTTCAGTTCTTGTGCCCTTATCAAATTATTTCATTTTAGTACTCTGCACTTCTTTTTCCTTCTCCTCCCCCCCTTTAATGATGGTTGGGATCTAAAAATATTCCAACTTCCATATATGTGACATAAAAAAAGACATTTATTTGAATTGTCTAAGGTTCTCATCTGAGAGAGTAAAAGGAAGGGGAATAGGAAAGAGCGTAGGTTTCTGAGAATGGGAGGCAGTGTACCAACTAGCACTCACAGATTATAAATTCTTTATCTAATCCAAATTTTATCTTTTCTTGAGGCTTCACTTGTCATTTATGGCTAACATGGCAAGGGATTTCAGAAAAGAAAAAAAGAGATGAAAGAGACCATCCAAGTGATTTTTTTGAAATTGAATCATGTCAGTCAACCTGAAAATATAATTAAAGCAAGATTCATTTTAATTGAGAGTTCTTCAGTTTTTCTTGTCTTATGAAATTGCTTTTTCTCTATAATTTTTTGAAAGTAATTACATCAGAAAACTTTTGTCCCTATGGCGGGCAAGGGGCACGTACCACATCAGTCTCTCTCCCCTGGAAGTTCTTTTAAATGTGAGTATTTGGTCCCTTCCTACTTAATCCCAAAGAGTTCCAAGTGGTGTTTAAATAAGAGCTGAGTTTTTCTTCCCTCTTTCCCCATGTTTATAGGATAATGTTTCTGCCAAAATGTTTTCATACTGTAAGAGTAAGGCATCAGAGAAATCTGGAGGTAGGAAGTTAATCATTTACCTTGTGGGACTAATGAACATTGCATTCTGTTTCTAGAATTCCGACAATGTGGTAGAAGGTTTATTAAACCGTGTTCTTGGGGAATTTGATTTGAAGAAGTACAGATGTGTTTGTTTTTGTTTCTTTACCAGGTACAGGAGTCTAAAGCACTTTAATTATGACATCTGCCAAAGCTGCTTTTTTTCTGGTCGAGTTGCAAAAGGCCATAAAATGCACTATCCCATGGTGGAATATTGCACTCCGGTAAGTTAGGTGGCTCCCTGGCGCGGGCGTTAGTTCACCTGGGAGAAATTCTGGCGGTGTACAGGATTGCACATCATGTGTAATGCTGTGATTTCTAAGTTCCCCGGATGTTCCTCAGCAAAAGTGACACTCGAAACTGTAGGCTCTAGGATTTACCCTCGCCCTCGTGCCTAGGGGAGGGCTGGCACAGGTGAAACACCTTGACCCTCAATAAATATTGTTGAGACTCTGTCTCAAAAAAAAAAAAAATTGTTGAATGAATAAATAGGGTTTTCTTCTCTTTGCATGGTTGTAGGGAAGATGTTTTCACATTCATTTTGCACAGCCCTAGAGGTTGTGTGGAGAGGTCTATGGCCATGAGGCACGTTCAGTATGAGGGATGGTATGTGGGTTCCCCTAAATTCATAACTTGTTAATCATGTTGCTCACTTTTTACCTGGCTTATATACTAACAGTGCTTTAAACATATGTTTTATATACTTACACCAACTAAATGCTGGGTGTTTGCCTTTCAGACTACGCTGTGTGAAATATTTTTATCCCCTTGTCATAGGTGAGGACTTTGAGGTCCTGAGGCTAAATACTTTACCCATTTTTCTATATGGAGGAGGCAGAGCCTTCTACTTAGATGCTGTTTTAGGAAACTGTTCAGTGAAGTGCCAAGGGAGGGCACAGACTTGGTAGCCAGACAGACCTGAGTATAACTCTTACGTTGTCTAAACTTTAGTTGCTTGCTATGGAAAGCATGATCTGTCACCTAGCTATACTGGCATTACCTGGGAGCTTATTAGAAATGCACAGCCTTTGGCCCCAGCCCCTGACTTCTTATACATCAAAGTATAAGAAGCTCTGCATTTTTTTCTTCCATCATCAGAGTAACCCTCCCGTATATAATTTTCTTTCTCACTTTTATTCTCCTTCCAAAGATAGTGATGGAGAATGTACCTTGATGTGATAGACTGATATTTAGTGGGTGAAGCCTGATGTCACTGTATATTAAATACTTTATAAGAGACTATAAAGTGTGGTAAAAGTTAAGGTCAACTTTTTCACCTGAAGACTTCCATAAGCTACCATTTATTGGTTAGCCCTGTAGCTTGTATACTTCCTTTATTTATTATGACAAGTTGTTGAGGTATTATTGCCTCCACTTTACAGATGATCAGAGCCTCACAGAGGTAAATAACTCGCCCACGTTAGTCAACACCAGGCCTGGATTCAGAGCCCATTTTTCTGATTCCAAAGCCTTTGCTTACAACCCCCACACTCTCCTTAATTGCAGAGTAAGTGCCATGTGGCAGAAGATGGCAGTGATCCTTTGTTTTGAAATTGTACTCTTCTAAATCTGATCTCAGTATGACTTCCCTTTCAGACTACATCAGGAGAAGATGTTCGAGACTTTGCCAAGGTACTAAAAAACAAATTTCGAACCAAAAGGTATTTTGCGAAGCATCCCCGAATGGGCTACCTGCCAGTGCAGACTGTCTTAGAGGGGGACAACATGGAAACGTGAGTAGTGGCAAAAGCAGAACAGACTCTCCTTCAGTGTGTATTTGAACTTCTCTCTGCTCAGCACCCTCCTTCACTCCTAAATGCAAACAGTCTCTTCTTTCTTTTTATTTCCTTTAGCTGAAAAGAGAAAAACAAGCTGATGTCCAGTTGCCATTTTTCCCACATTTCTTGACAATTACTTTTTCCAAAGTTAAACTTTATCACATGATGGGGGGCTGGGGGGAAACCCACATTACATCCACTAATTACCTTACAAAGCTTTTAAGAAATATGGGACTGTTTACAAATGAGTGATTCCAATATTTCATTTTGATTTTCCTCCCTCACAAATCAGTAGATGTGTGTCTTTCTTGTATCTGATTGTGTGGTCATGTCTAGTCACTTTTTTCTATTTGGGAGAAAATCTAGTCGCAGGAAATTACTTCACAGTAAGTAGTAATGATTCTCAAGATCAAACGGATAATGTTTTCACCTCTTTTAACCCTACTACTCTTTTTTTTCCCCTGTAACTCTGATGGCAATCACACAACTGTTTGTTTTTCTTTCAATTCACTTTGCACCTTTGTTTGGCTGTTGCTTTCCATGGTTCATACTCAAGTTAGTTGGATTTTATTTATGTTGGCTTTTCAGTAAATTTTTTTGTGGCTGAGTTTGCCTGTGTCTCTATCACCACCTCATTTTTTGTTTTGCAGTCCGGTTACTCTGATCAACTTCTGGCCAGTAGATTCTGCGTGAGTACTTTTGCTGAAGGGTGCTACTACCACCAACACATTCGCTTGCTTGATTGTTTAAAATTGTTTCTTCTGTTTATTTCTTTTGTTTTGTTTTGTTTTAAAGACATATTCATTTCCCTTCCTTTATTTCAGTTTTTTTCCCTCCCCCTTCTCTTGATGAGACTTTGAGAGTACCTTGTACCACAGATCAGGAGAATCAGAGTGGGATTTTCCAGGTCCTCTGCCTGGTAAAATCCTAACCAGCAGAAATTCTGGCCTGAGTTAAAATTAAAATCAAAGAAATTATAGGGGTTTTAGCTGTATTCCCGGGAGATGTGTTTCTATATTTCTTCAAGTAAAATCAAGGAAACCTCCTGATTGTATAATCACCTATCTTCTTTAGCCATATTTCTTGAGAGTCAATGCTTTTAGGACCTTTAAAAGGATGATGGTTTATTTCTTAGGGCCTGTTATAAACGGACTGTTCAAATCAGCAGAAGTTATTTTATAGTTGATATTGAATTTGGTAGAATAATTTCAATGAGATGTATGGACTTTTTTAGCCATTTATGCTATGCTATTTGACTGATCTGGGTTTATAAACTGGGTTTCTAAATTTTAAACTAAACTCACTTTGCTCTCCTCTCCAAACTAAATATGCAGTCATAAACAGTTATACATCTACTATAGGAGAAAAGTATACTATAGTCTTTGCTATTACTATTGGTAGTGTATTAATAATACTCATATCATACTAATATCAATACTAGTATCAATAATACTAATATCAACAGATGATTGATATATCTCAGAGTTTATAATGTTAGAAAACTCTTTTGGGGACCTTTGATTATTAGCAAACAAAGTATCTGTTTTAAAAGTATATTTCACAGGCTTTTTATTAAAATATTTAAAGTCAATGGCTCTATTATGTTAATAGATAAAGGGAAAATGGCCACTTTGGAAGATGGGTTCATATAAGAATTCAATTTATTTTTATTGGGTCTTTTTTACTGTTCTACCATGTAATTTAATTTAAACTACATACTTTTTTTTAAAAACCCTGATAAATGCAAACTATTAATTGAGGTTTATTTTAAGTCTTTATTGGCCTAGAGGAAGTAGAGGCTTCCCTTTCTTTAAATTGTGTTATCATGCCTCTTAATTTTAAGATGTGGTAGCTGTAGCTCAGCGCCTGTGGCTCAAGCAGCTAAGGCACCAGCCACATACACCTGAGCTGGCGGGTTCGAATCCAGCCCGGGCCCGCCAAACAACATGACAGCTGCAACCAAAAAATAGCTGGACGTTGTGGCAGGCGCCTGTAGTCCTAGCTACTTGGGAGGCAGAGGCAGGAGAATCACGAGCCCAGGAGTTGGAGGTTGCTATGAGCTGTGATGCCACGGCACTCTATCCAGGGTGATAGCTTGTGACTCTGTCTCAAAAAAAAAAAAAAAAGATGTGGTAGCTGTAAGTAGTGAATTATCTGATTTCATTAATCATCATGCTTAAACAACTTTTGGAGTTATTTAGATTCAATTATGTTCCCTGCCTATTGGCAATTGTTTTTCCTGACCCAGGTAATCTGTTTATAGAAGTTACCACCTTTCATAAATAAGAAACTTTTTAAAAATAAGAAACTTAACAACTGAAGTACTCAGCTTGATTGGATCCTTATAAGTGAATGGATTTACTCTGTCTTGAAATAAATTTAACCAAGTAAGAAACCTAAAAGACAAATATGCCAAAGAATAGTTTTTAGAAATGAGTGGATAAATGTAACACAAAAAGAATGGGCAAAGAGTAACTAAAAGTTCCTTGAAAGAAGAAGCTGTACATATGCTAATGGAAAAAATTATAACTATGAGTTTAAGATGAAAGTAAACTGATAGTTATAGTTTAAGTAGAGGATATTTCCTTAAATTTTGAAGCACTTTAAAAGTGATATTATCTTTTATTAAAATAACTTCTGTAACAGCTAAAACACATCCCTAATTTACCTTTCTATGAAAAGTTTGTTAAATTATTTAGAAATAGTGGGAAGTGCTAATTTTGAAGAAAAATATAAACTGGGCAGACTGAAGTCTGCATTTTTTTTAATACCAGTAATTTTGTTAAAGTCTTCACTCATAAGATTATAAATAATATTACATATAAAATGTCGTAAAGTTATCCTATTCAGGCATAAGAACCAGTTCCTAGTGGGTTTTATTTTGTAAGAATTCTATTAATTTCTGAGCTTAACAAATCCTATGACAATGAAAGGATTTAATCCATTTAATATGGAACTCGGAATTTTTAATTTTCCTGAGATACAGATTTTTTGGTTTTCCTTAGGACAAAACTCATATTTGCCTGTGTTTATCATAGCGTCTTAAACTAACCATGTGTAGGTCTTTTATATTGTTTGTCTATAAGTAAGACAGTCAAATAATATTCTTTCAAATATTCTGCTAAATGAATGTAAACTTAATAGAATTTTCACAAGAGAGAAAATGGTGATGGGCTGGATGGTATTGGCTGAGTCGGTCACTAACTATAATATGAACTAATCCTTCTGGATATATGGTTTTGTGTTTAGGAAGTAGAAAGAGGTAACAGTATTATTACCTTCCTTCGGAAGTGTTTTAGAAGGCTTTGCACTTAGTTTTGTTTCTGCAATAAGTAGTTTTGTATTTTTACTAATTCTTGGTTTTTAAATGATTCTTTTTGGACCAGTACTCCCTTTTGGCTCATTTTCTGATTTAATAAGTGCCTTTTTTAGTGTTTTTTTATTGTTTTTTTAACATTTCTGGTTATTGAGTTCTTGTGCTTGTGCATGCTGTGATAGGTGCTATGTACATTAATAAGAAAAATAACATGAAATTATCCATGAGCCTAAAAATTAAAGCTCTTTATAAGATTTTCTGTATAAGATCATATTAAAGTGTTTTAGATTTATATGCCTACTTTTCTTGGTGTAGTTATGCTTCAGGTCTTAGGTTTTCTTTCTTCTATATACTCTTCCAGTGTTTCAACTATTAAAAGGAAAGCATTGCTAATATATTTTCCCTAATAGTGGGCTTTTAGCTTATAAAGAAATACATTGCTGAAAGATTGGTCTCTTCTAGAATGTAGTGCTTATAAGACAAATAATCCAAGTATTAACTTACCTGGATCTGCAATGAAGGTTTCCAAACAAACCTTAGCATTTTTCTAGTTAACAGGCTATTCCAAAGTTCTAGAAAATGAGCAGATTAACTGTCCAAAACTATAGTGAAGATCCACATGGAAACCTTTGGATCTGCCTGCTAATTTGAGTAGTCATCCTTTTGTTTCCTCATGGCAATTTAGACATCTTTGTAATTCATTCTAACTTGAAGATGATTACACTTGACCTAGATGACATTGGTTTCATAAATAAAACCTTTATCTCTCAAGGAAGAAGTCCAATTCCCTACTTATTTGCTGTAGTGTGTTATAATTATCTTATGATAACATATGTTCATTAAGAAATACGGATTTCCAGCACTTTTCCTGTGTAAGCCTTGCTACTATTGGTAACTACATTTTATCTTTTTTTTTTTTTTAATGTAAGAAGAAACAAACATATTCTCTTTAGTATGCAAACCAGGTCTTTCAATGCTACTTGGACATTGGACTAAACCAGAGTACTCGCTGAATATATTACTGTTGATTTTTGGATTCGTGCCTTTACCTAAGGGCTTTCTGTGTCAGCAGAGAAATGGAAGAGACCTTTTGTCCTATTCCAATTAAAACAAAAAGCACAAGCCCAAACTGATTTTCAAACCATATGAGTTTTTTTCCTAAGGTTATTTTCAAAAATTCTATAAAAACTTTAAGGATAATTAATAGATCAAATACGAAACAGTGAAAATTTGTTAGCCCTACTAAAATTGTAGCTAGTGGAGCTAAGGAGAGAGAGGTTTTTATATACAAAAAGCATATAGATTATTCACACCTCTTGTTTTCCCATCTGTGTTTAAGCACACGAATAATCCCTAATAAGAAATGTTTCAGATATTATAAGATTCTTTAAATTGAGTCATTCTCTTTTAAAATATCACAATATGATCTTGGGCCATTCTATTTTGTTCTCTAAAGTAGTGGTATGGTTCTGTTAAACTGGTAGATGCGTTTCTGCATTATAAAACTGCATAGACCAAGACATTTTGATATATCGAATTTTAAGAAGTCTTAGCCTGGAGTAGCCCCTTTGAAACCAAAATAATTAAAAGTAAATATCCTAGGCAAACGTAGAGTTTCCGTTTAATAAAAAGGCAGTTAATAAATGGCACAGGTATAAACTATTTAAAATTTTAAACCACATAGTGCCAACAGAATTTCAGAGCTACAAGATATGAGAAATTACAAGGTAGGAGGACAAACTGCTATATAGAAATTGTCTCCCCAACCTTTTCTATAACTGAAACTTTTCCAGAGAAGTTTTTGGTCTCCATAGCTTTTGATAAAAGCAGAAGTATGAAGAATTATCTCTCAAACCTGGATTTTAAATACTTGATGATATTTAAGCTAGAGGAATAAATAAATGTGTACATTATCCATAGACTTAGAATAAAAGCTTTTTAAGGCCATGTTTATAGCATAACTGTGTGGTGGGTTTTCTTCTCCATTAATGGATGGTATCTGTAACTAATGACATTTTCTGCCTTATAGGCCTGCCTCGTCCCCTCAACTTTCACACGATGATACTCATTCACGCATTGAGCATTATGCTAGCAGGTATGAGACTAGTTGAATGCCAGGCCAATATTGATTGAAATAACTAACCAAGGAAAGCTAACCTATAATAGTTTTTAAAAAATCTTTTCTTTTTTCCCGATCTTGTCTGATTTCTACTAATCAACTTGCCCTCTAACTTGCATGCCATCCCACTGCATGTTATTATTAGACACCAACAAGAGCATTAGTCCAGAACAATCTCCCTAACCCTGGCCTTTAAACATTTCCAGTAGCCTTGTTAATGATTTTTTTTTTATACTGGGCACATTTGTAAACTTGACTTATAAAATGTTTTACCTCCTTTAGAAAACTGCTAGACTAGATAATATATATGAAGAAGTGATACTGTGTTATGTGGAGCCTAGGAGAGCATCCATTTTCCAATTGTGTGTTTATTTTGATATACTGTAAAGAAGAAAATAATTAATTTTCCGAATCCTTGGACCTTTCTGTTCTACCTTCTTTGTGTTTGATGTAATTTCTTTTTTTACCTGAAAACTAAATTACTAATTGTAAAATATCTTATGCTTGTGAAATAAATCTGTAAGACTTTGGTTAACTTTTTTTTTTTAAGTTGTAAAAAAAAAATATGGTCTGAGATGAAAGATTTTGAAAGGTCAAAATTGGTGGCAGAATGTTTAGAGAGCTTACTGTACATCCATCCTGTATAAGTAGTCTAACTGCTGGACATGCTTATCAATCGTGGGAAACATAAGCCTCAGTCTGTCATCAGTAGAAAGCAGTAACTGTCTTAAAAGACAAGGAGTAGTGCAAGGTAGGGAGGGCATTTGTTGTTAGGGAAGCTTTTCTTTAGAAAACAAAGACCTGTTGTCAGTGAAAGCAAAATCGATCTGTTGGGGGAAAACGACAATGAAATACAACGTCCCTTAGAATATTATATCATGAATGTAAAGCTACTGATAAGTTGTGGTCTACCACACACGGCCTCAAATGGTTAAGCCAACACATACATCTTTTAATTTGAAGGATTCCTTTCTCTTCTTGCCCTGATTTATCCTTTAGTTTTCAGCAATGTTCGATTAGGTCTTGAATAGATTCTAAGAAGTCACATAAGTTTTAATGAGCTTTTACGTTTTTTATCAGGCTAGCAGAAATGGAAAACAGCAATGGATCTTATCTAAATGATAGCATCTCTCCTAATGAGAGCATGTAAGTATCCCATCTCTTTTTACAAAATGTTCCTGACAATGAAATTGCTTTGAGGGACTTAGAGGTAGGATAGCACAGGATATAGGAATCAGCATCATACTCATTTGATCTTCCAAGGAGCCATTCATTGACTTTTTTTCTTTAATTCAAAAGCCTGGCATGGAATGAGCTCATCCAAATTCTGGCATTATTGGTATTCCAGAGTAGCAAAATTAGTCAGCCTTATTCTTATTTAAACTTATTTCATACCATATTATTACAAATTGCAGTCTCAAATACTTACATTAAATGCCTATTCCTTGGCCAAATCTGCCCCATATTTAAAGGGGTAGGCTATTAATTTTAAAGTGATGGCTAAGCAGTATTTTCTCCACTCATGGGGAGTGGAAAGCTGATCTTTTAATAGCACTGCTTTTCCATATGGTAGGTTAGTTGGGCATTTTTCTTCACAAGTCCAGAGTAGTAGATATGATTTATCATTTTCATAAGGTAAATAAACTGAGGCATCTTGGGAAAGGGTCTTCAGAGGAGAGAATACAAATTCAGGTTGTAGTTTGTTAGTTGGATGATAAGCCATCCCTGTTAAACTTGAAGGAAGGAGATAGAGTAGTGCTCAAAGTGGCAGAGCACTGGCAGGGAGACAGGCTTCATTATAGAGTAGGGGCACAGAGGAACATTGCTGTGAACCACGTAAGTGCTGGCCAAGGTCTGAGGTGGAGAGAGCAGATGAGGAAGCAAATATGAAGGAAAAAGTTAGCATCTGCCAACAGAGTAAATAATTGAGAAGCAATCTACTCAAAGTACAGTGATGATTTTAGTTTGCCAAGTTAGGAATATCTTCCCCATCTTGTCATGAAGACTCTAGGTAAAAAGGAGAATGATAAAATTTATCATCTGTAGCTGGTATGGCAATCCACAGTTATGTACAGATGGGAAAAGGACCTTCCTGAGGATCAGGCCAAGGGCAACAGTATAAAGTGGCATTTGTATACATAAGTAGTTACTGAAAACATGAGGATACATCTTCTCATCTGGCGCATAAAGGCTATCAAGGTACTAATAAAGAGTCACGTCAACACTCAATCATTTATATATGCCTTAGTTTCTTTTCCCAAACATAACTACCATGCATTTTCTTCCTTAGCTATAAGAAAAACTATTAATGGTATTAATATATAAAATATTTTGACAGGAAAATGTGTGACCAAAGAATCAACCAAATGTACGTCGCTTGAGTGATTTGCTTCTTTGGCTCACTGCTTTTGATATTAGAAGCCCTAGCACACTCAGATTCATTCATTCATTCCCTGACTGCCTGAGAGAACAATGAAAAAAGTATAATTACAACTAGATGTTAAAATTAAACACAGGAAGTTCTAGTAATAAAACTTCAGCATTTCGGAAGAGGGGATAATAGATTGGATAGGTGGTAAACCACTTTGTTTTCATTTTGAAATGAAAATTAGCTGTGGCTCATTCTGAGGACATAAAATCCATTTGTGTTGGATGGTAAAAATCATGGTATTTTAGGGACAGGTTTGGGGAAGTGGTTTGGTGAATTGGTTGACTTCACTTTAATGTTTGTTTTTAACGCCCAATAATTATTTTTCGCCTGCTTTTCACATCTCGGCCATCTGGCTTGATGAACCAAAATAATAATTTAAATTAGGAGGACTTTTTTCTAAATATCTGATTTTTTTCAACATAAGAATAAGTAGAGAGAGAAAGAGATTAAAGTATCATCTCAATAATATCTAAACAGAACCACAAAGTTTGAGCATCTCATTGAGGGCAAAATGAAATTCTTTAACTTGGAGGTAAATAGGGCTTGGAACAATGCATTTAGAAGTTTCACCTATTTATCAGAGTTCCTGGTTTCTAGAATAGATTGCAACTGCCCACCCTTCCCCGTCCCGATAAGCCTTTTTGCCTCTTTTCCCCAGATTAATTCTTAAAACTATTATAGATCAACAACAACAAAAATGACTAAAGAATTAAATATTACAAAAAGGACCTCTGAGGAATGAGTTGTATGGCCTTCTTTTAAAAGCCTTCCTGGCTTTTCTCTGATTTTTTTGGTTTTCTACCTGAACAATAATGGAATGAAGTAATCATTTATCTCCAGTTTGATTATTGTTATCCTCCTGCCTCCATGACTTTTATGATTTAGAACTGGCTTACAGAAGCACACTTTTTGGTTACATTGCTTTGTACTTAAGAAGGTATTTACTGTATTATTGTAAGGGCTGCAGTTTTCTTTCTAGTCAGTATCAACAATAATGTAGCTTAGTGAACAGATTATCTCAACAGGCTTGTTAGCCAAAGCACTGTATAGCCATTGTTACATCTTTTATAATTTATTAACTATTAGCTAACCGGTGACATAGAGTCCCAGTATTTCTGCAGTTCTACCTTTCATTTATCCACGTAAATAGGCCAGTCCATTTCATTTGAAAATTTGAGCAGGAAGCACTTTGATTTGTCACCGGTAGGTAGGATCGTAGACCACAACCTCAACAGTAGCAAATAGGTCTTTAGAAGCAGGAACAAAGATCGAATTAATTGTTAAGAGCAAATAAATGTTTCTATTTTCAAATACACACCTGAGTCCCTGACCCCCAAAGCAAAATAAGGGGGGGAAAAAACCAAAACCTTTGATTTTATTTTCCAGAGATGATGAACATTTGTTAATCCAGCATTACTGCCAAAGTTTGAACCAGGACTCCCCCCTGAGCCAGCCTCGTAGTCCTGCCCAGATCTTGATTTCCTTAGAGAGTGAGGAAAGAGGGGAGCTAGAGAGAATCCTAGCAGATCTTGAGGAAGAAAACAGGTGAGTTTTCTTTCTAGTTTGTCATTGGTATGCAGAGTGCATACACTTGCACACGTAGCAGAGTGCCAGGAATCTTCACTTAGAGTCATTCTATGTCTAATTGTTTTCTAAAATAATCTGTTTAGCTCCATTTGCAGATCCTTTTTTGTTATCGGAAAGAAGAAACGAATGCAATAGTACAATTAAGCACTCGTATTTTAGGTGTTAAGGAATTAATGCTTGTGGTTCTATTTGATTTGTTGCATGTGTCTGCAAGGCTTTGATTTTATATTTGAGAATAGAATTTAAGAAAAACAGGTAATTTAACTTTATGATTATATAAGTTTTACATGTGTTTGGCCATTTTATCTATCTCTAACACTTAAGATAGTAGATTCGCTGGCATAGTCATATTTGGGACAAGGTATTTCATCTTATTTTTCATCATTAAATGCAGGCATCATCACTTACACTCACCATTATAGCAGACTAGTGAGACAGTTCCAGTTGTCAACCGTGATCTGCAAAAGAGGGTCATATAAAAATAACAGAAATTGTAGAAGAGGAAAAAGACTAAAGAAAGCTCACAGTGACTGCATGCAGAGAGGACAAAGATGTAAAATCAGGGGTATTGCGTGGTGTCAGGGTAATGCCAATCATTGGACTGTTACTGTTGTATTACATTTATCCTACCCCAGGTCCCTTCGTTTAAAAGACCTTGGCATATGATCACTTCTCTCACACTGTTCCTTCTTCAGACACATGCCACCAGGCAAGTCTTTAGACTGGCTGTTGCTCCAATTTATGAGACGTCAGTACTTTCATCTCTTTGGTGTAGCCCAAGGCACCAAGACCTCTTAATATTGGCAACAGAGTGTGTCTGAGGCCAGTGCCCTCAGGGAGTATGTCATCTCAAGATGAAAAAGCAAACTGCCATTCATCCATTGCTTCCTGCTGCCACCACCTGCCTCCTAGCTCTTAACACCTCTGATCTGCAGCATAGCTCCTTATCTGGTGGCTTCCCCTTCGTCTCTTTCCCACCCTCCAAGAAATCCTCCATACTGACTGGTGGTGCATCTTCCCAGAACCCAGTCCCATCGTGGCATTCACCCTTCATTGGATTTCTGCACGTAGAAACAAATCTGGCTTTTCAGCTGGGTGTTTCAAACCTTCCCCAATTTCCCCTTGACCTGCTTTTTCAACTCCATCTTCTTTTGTATTCCCTGTATCCTGGCCATGCTGTGGTAGCTAGTATTTCTGAATATATCCTCCTGTCATCCACTTTCTGGGTCAAGCGCAAGCTTGCTTCTCAGCCTAGCTGCTAACCCCCACACCTCTACTGTCATATCTGACAAAGGCGTCTTACCCATCCTCTGTGACATTGCTCACAGAACCCTGCTAGATCCCTGTAGTTGGAAGAACTCTATCTTATGCCTATAGTCACAGAATATTTGCGGCTTTTCTCAGAGAACTCCTTGACAGTTTGCCTTTTTATCAGTTATTAGCAGTGCCTCAGCCTCATGAGATAGTGAGTGCCTTTGAGGCAAGGACTATGTCACAATCATCTTCGGTCTCCTGTAGTACTTAGCGCAGTGTAAATATCAGAAAATGTTCAGTGAAAACCTGCGAATACAGCAAAAATATCACATGAATGCCATCCAGGAAATAAATCAAACTTTTTGTTTGTTTGTTTGTTTTAATAACTATTTTTCCCTCTGCATTATTGAGCATAATCAGGAGGATCCATTATATTAAATCTTTAATTATCATAGCAAAGTCAAATTGGAAGAAAAAGTTGGAACTGACACTCTGAATAGAATTTCATGTTACTGCAGAATAAATACAGTTTTTGAGTATACGGCTATTGCCAGTGTATAACGTGTTTTTGTCCCGTCGGTCAAGAGATCTGCCTTGTTTATTGTTGGTGTACTCGCCTCCATATCATGGCAGCTGGGTCAAAGAAAGTTAACGAGTACTGATAACTATCATGTATGTGTCATTCTGTCATTTTAAGTATGTTAATATGTTTTTAGGTCGTTTAATCTTCCTACAAGTTCTATCAAGAAATCTCCTTTCTGTGAATCAGAAACAGGCTCAGAGCAGTTCAAATAGCTTGCTCCAGATCTCATAGTCAGCCAGGGGTAGAACTAAATTCAAATTCAGATATTTCTGACTATAATGACCAACTCTACATTGGACCAGAGAATAAAGAGGAGCCGTTCTATGCGGCACAGTCCCCAGAATGTTCCTTAACGTGAGGAAAGGACTTAGTAAGGACTAAGCGCCCCTGAATAAACCAGTTCATCTGTTTGTAATACAGTGATAACCGCATTACCCTGGAAGATATCCAGGACTATTCTCCAAGAATGGGATGGTTTGTTCTCCAAAAGAAAGCAAAACATTGCACCAGGGCTTTTTAGAGCTCCAAATGAGGACGCTGGTGTTGACGCAAGTCTTTCTGTAAGTTATCTTGACCTTTGAGAAAAGGTCAAGATGAGCTTCCTTCTTTTCCCCTCCACTTTGTCACATTTTGACCTCCTGCCAAATCCCAAGGAAATGTCTCTACAGGGCTCCCACGCTGAAAAGAGCCTGTGTGGTTTCCTTTGCTCTGTCTCTCCAGTCTTCTTTGTGGTTCTGCAGAAGTTTCAGAGCCATAGCTGTGCCTTCAGGACCTTGCATTCATTGTTGTCTAAGGAGGTTTTAATTTGCCATTCCCTGTCCTTCCCCTGAGAAAATCCAGGAAGTCATTAGATGCCCTTTCTCTGTACCTGTCAAGCTGGGCTTTGTAACCTGACAAATACAAACATACTTTTAGAGAAAATGGGAAAGGATGATTTAAAGTAGAGAATTGTCTCAAATTCTTTAGATGTGTATTTACTACAGATATGTATATTTTGTGTTCCTTTATACCGTAGCTATGACTTATCTCCAAATAACAGCAAAGGGCAGAGGCTTGGAGATCCCATTCCTGAGTATATATGTTATTAAGTTCTATTAATTATTATTTTTCATGATGCCTCCTAATAATCCCCTAGGAAAACAAACGGATGGATATTTTAGAACTGTGTCAAGGGTATCTTATCTCTGTCTTTAGCACTCCATTTTCCCAGTTCTTGCACATAGCATTCAATAAATATTTGTTGAATAAATGAATTGAAATGAAGCTGAATTAATTTTAACTGTAGCACACATGTATGTACTTTTGACTAAAATTCTTTTAAGCAACCAATTTTGTACAGAAAAGCCTTTCAAGGGCTTTTTTTTTTTTTTTTTGGCTCACTATTCAAAATACTTCCCTTTTTCAAACTGCCTTGATGAGCACCAAGCATTGCTTTGTCATAAATTTAGAATGTTAAGGATCCAATTTCCAAACCCCAGGCACTAAGCATATATGCCTTTCCACATTGGCATTCTGATTCTTGGTTTATGCCACCAAGATAAGGTTACATCTCTGAGCAAAGTGAATCTCTCTGAGATAGTCTTTCTCATAAGTAAGGACAACTAATGGCATTAATGAGATATCCAGTCTCTAAGTTCACTTCTGCATAAAATCCCACATTACTATAGAATATTCTGATTCATCTGTATTTGGTAGAGAAGAATTAGATGTTGAGAATTTGCCTCCATTGCTGTGTCCTTAGCATTGCAAACTCAAGGTTTACTTTTTTTCCTGCATAGATTAAAACCTGCAGTCTCTTGACTTAAATCTACAGTGTTCAAATGCAGAGATGTATTTTTCTCTGCACTGCTTGCTTTGAAATTCAAGGTATGATCCTAGCAATGAAAAGGTAGCCTTAATGAGAGGCAGAGGCACACTGTCACTCTACTACCTGCATAGCAAATGGATTAGATTGTTCCCAGGTTGAAGTTGAAAGTTAATTTATGTTGTTAGTAGAAAATACAAGAGGGAACTGTGTGGATTCTTAATACCTACTCAGTGCCTTTCATATATCTTGTTTTTGGGCAATCAGACCTTATGAAGTCTAGATTTGAGTTTTCTCTTGTTTCTTTAAATTCCTCCTATGATTATGCAATGTTAATGTTTATATTTAAATAAGCTCTAGATCAGTTACTCTTACCACTGAATTAAACTAGCTGGAAGTCATGATTCTTTGCTTTACCTTGTAAATGACCTGGTTTGATCTAGCAGTTGTCAATTTTTGTAGCCTCAGTGTCTTTCATTAGGTCTTTGTGTGTATCTGATGGTGAGAAGATAGTCAAGATGAAGGGAAGCTAAATGGGGGGGGGGCATTCCCAAGGAGAAATATTAACCGAGGTGTCAGGGTGAGGTAAAGCAGAGTATATTTAGAGAAACTGCAGTTGTATTACTTTTTGGAGATGAGACTGGCCAGATCTCCAAGGCTGGGTTGGGAAGGGCATGGTGCCATGCTGGGGAATTTCTCTCTCCTCTCCTAGTACAGGGAGCCACGCCAGGAGTGGTGCTCTTACATTGACATTTACATACATCACTCAGGCAGCTGTGTACAGGGTGACTTGAACACTACTGGAACAAGGAAATCAAGTTGGGGGGTGGCGTGGCAGCTGAGGAAAGAGATGATTCGCTTCTTAAGTTAGGTAATAAAAATGGAGCAGACGGCCTGGATTTGAATGATATTTCTGGGGAGGGATGGAGCTGTTTGATGTGGTGGCCCCACAAGTCTGGGGAAGGAAAGAATGATTGCTAGGTCTGTGACTGCATTTGTAGCTGGAACTGATAGGAGAAGTAACAGCAGATTAGTCCTTTAATTCAACAATATTTGTGTTGGTGTCTCCTTCACTTCACACTTAGGACTAAATGTGGAACCCCCATTTCCTATGCCTAGGTCAATTTCTTGTGAATTTCCTAGGCCTCAATTCCATG
>CAUYON010159149.1:0-15403 GCA_963573935.1 Arctocebus calabarensis | reverse complement strand
ATGTCTTTATATAGTGATCAAGAAAATGCCATGAAGGCTATCTGTAACAGTACGATCAAAACATTTCTGAATGTATATGAATCATGCCCTATGATTGCACCAATGTACAGAATTATGATTCAATAAAATTATTAAAAAAATGAGGTATATATTAGAGATGATTTTTTAATTGTCTAGAATACAGTAAAAACAAGATGCTAGGATAATTTTAGCTCTGAGCACTTGCCCAGTACCAAAAAAAATATTGCTTTGTGTCTGTGTGTGAGAGACAAAAGTCTCTCTGTGAGTGACAGAGACAGAGAGAACATCAGAAACACCATTTCCCAAAGCCATAGACTGCCCTGACCCTAGACGGCCAAGTCAGCAGCAGATCTCTTTGAAACCTGCACCTCTTCTCAGTTCTCCCTAGGTAGAACAAGCTTATTCCCTATTCCTCCATTCTCAAAAGAAGAATTCCACAAAGTTGGATTTCCTCTGATTTCTGTGATAAGAATCGATTGTCATGTCTTACATAACCACTAGCAATATTGACAGCGTCAGAACAATACTCTTTCTGCCCTCAGTTTGCTCATTCTGACAATGGTAGTAGAGGGAAGCTTTCTCTTATATTCCAAGGCTTGGCCTATTTTGGAATTGCTCCTAATTTCTTTCCCTTAGCCTTCTATGACATTATTATTTTTTTCTTTTTTTACACACTACCTCTCTGCCCACTCCAATTCATTTTGGTGAATTTCTCTGCTCTTCCCATGTGTAACAAATAGACTTTCCCTTAGAGTCTGCCTTAGGCCATTTTTCCAGTCAGAATTCACTGAAGAAAATAGAATTTTCTCTAGCTAATGCTAGCAGGAAAGGATTTATTGTAGGGTATTAAATTACCAATAGAGCTACTGTAGAAGCTCAAGAAACAAATGTAAGGTTGAGCTATCAGGGACATCTTGAAAGACACAAAAGGACATACTGTCCTTCCAGTCAGGAAGCCATTTGTCAGACTGTGAAGGCGCCACTGGCTGACTCTATCACCAAGCCGCCATTGCCACAGTCAGGAACATAAAAATAAAAATGCAAAGGATCAGGAACCTGCCTCACTGGTGAAGATACTACTTCCAGATGGTGCTTAAGACAGAAACAACATATGAAACAGCAGAACTGTACCCAGTTTATATCCACTTTCCTAATCTCACATTAGGGCATCTGGTAGAAGCTGATTCATGCAGAATCTATGCAAGAGAGGACGGTAAACATAGTTTTGGTGTTCCAGCCTTTAAAGAAAGGACAACATACGAGACTAGATGGACTAGAACAAGGTAAATCTATGCCCCATTGGCTACTTAGCACCGAGGTACACCTCCCTGTACACCAGGGACTCGCAACAACAACATGCTCCTGACATGATGGAGCTCTGCCTTATACACAGGAAATCTTCTGTTTTCTTTTTTATTTTATTGCACTCAAATAACATTTAACAGAAGACATTTACATTATTCTTATAAAATCCATAGATGTTGCCTAATGGCACTTATTTGTAAAGACAAGGCTCATTAGTTCAGATATTTGGAATTAAAAAGTATTTGAGGCTTCCTTCCTCAGGAAAGGAAAACTCAAAGTCTTATCAGTCACTGTAGTCATCCTGGAGTGACACTCGATTCTTTTCAACTTGAGTCACAGTACTATTTTGATGTCCTATACCTATTGACAAAATGATAAATTTGGCGATCACCACCATACACTGTATTAAAGAGAAAGAGAATATGGAAAGAAACAAAGGGAAAGTGTATAGAAAATGTGTGCTTTCTATAAATACTTCAGTGTATGTTAATATAATACATAGTAAAGTGTATAAGTAGCTACCACAGACCTCATTTCTACAACTGCACACAAGCTTGCAGCTGATATTTATAACTTTCCATGACCATAATCAGGAAGCTCCCACAATCAGGAAGCTCCCCCAGGAGGCTGCCACCAGATCCAGACTCCCCCACCCTCCGTGGGTGCTGCAGCCACAGCAGCTCATGGGCACGGCCTCCAGTTGACTTTCATTTTCCAAATGTCTCAGAAATGCATCTGCTTTGGGAAATTACATCTCAAAAGGAAGCTTCCAAGGAGAAAATACAATTTCTAAATTTCTAGTTTCTGCAAAACAAGATAGATATTTGAGATAGCCAGTTCATAGCATCCATCACTTATTTATCTCAGAAACTCTCTTTCAGGGATCTTATCTATCACCCTGGCTTCAAATACCCATTCTCATTCACATTCACAAACCCTTGAGGACAGATGCTTTAGAATTATGATTTTCTTTTCAGATTTCTGAAATCTAAAGCACCTGTATTTACTATATGTTCATAATATTAACAGCAGGATTAGGGCAGTCCCATAATGAAAACATCAACATTCCTACAGCAAAAGGTACAAGTTATTGTACTTTTTAGGTTTATACTATTGGATGCCAGACTTTACTTCAAATGCAATCACGTGATAAAGAATACTTTTAGTTTTCAGAGCTTTTGAGATTTGAGGTTATAGATAAGGAGTTATAGATCTGTACCAAATATTGTTGATAATTCCCCAATCTATATTTTCAACTATGAGTTCCAAATCCACAACTTTATCTCCACTTGCATCCCCCTTCCCACATAAACACCAACATTTTTCAAACTGAAATCAAAACCCAGTCTTCTTCTTGTAATCCTGACTCAGTGCAAGGCATCAGCATCTACCTATTTATTGAAGCCAGAAATCCACGTCATCCAAGAAAATCCTCTTCTCTCTCATGTACACACAGAGTTAGTCACTGAGTCCTGTCTATCTTACTGCTGAAATAATTCTCCAAAACATCCATTGCTTCCTAGCAGCCACCTTTTCAAGTCAGACTACCACTATTTCTAGATAATTTAAGATAGGTTTCTATCTCCTTTTTCTCCCATGTACTAAACATTAGTTTTTTACCAATATAATAACAAAGTGATACTATCACTTCCTTGCTTAAAACATTTCCTCTCTCCCTACTAGAGATGGTTTCCCTCAGGAAAAAGTCCCTTCTTCTGTACATTAAGACCTTCTTTGCTTGTCACTTCACCCTTATAAAATGTACTCCAGGAATACCTCACTCCTTTCAGAAATTTGAGTTCCTCATGCTCTTTCTAGCCTCAGTCTCTTTCTTTCTCCTAAAAGAAGACTTTTGGCTTTTCCAAGCTAATTTCTCCTACACAACTGTCAGGTCTTCACTTAGAAGTCACTCTTCCTCCCAAACCTGGCCTATATGCTTGCCTGTGTTTTTAGAGCAATTTTCATATCCTTGACATCACCATGTGACTAAATGTATTCACACTGCTCTACACCACCCCCAATCTACTCCTTACCTCAGACAGTCCCTTCTGAGAGAGTAAGGTCCATATCATCCTTATCCATCATTGTAACTTTGCTTGGCATATAGTAGATGCTCATAAATGTTTGACTATTTGTGATAAGGACAAATTAATATCTCTCCTTTCTTATTCTTTTCTATCCAACTCAAAAATTGTAACTAGTCCTTAAAAAAATAAAAAAGAAAAAAAGTAATATATTTGAGATACTTGAATTTAATCTCAGGAAAGAAAAACAAACAGAAATGGAACATCATAGCAAAACATAAGGAACACATAAGGATAAAACAAAACCTAAGGATACAACATTTAAACCTATTACTACTTCTACCTCTGAGACATAGCACAGAGATGAAGGATGACGTAAAAGCTTTTTGGGGAGAAGAACACAGAGAAGAAAATCTGAGAGGAGCAGCTGCAAAAAACATGATTTGAATCCTGAAATAGCATGTAATATAGGAAGACAGGAAAAAGGAAGCTGCAGGGAAAAACATCATTTTTTTAAAGGCATAAAATTACATCAAAACCAGACGTTGTACAACCAAGAAGATTCAGGCATTCAGAGAAGCTGCTCAGAGACTAACAACAGGACAGCATGCTTTAAGCAACTCTTTCATATACTTGCTAGACAGCTATCAGGAAGAATATTTATACTATACATGGGTAGGTAATAATAAAAGAAAGAGAAAATATCTCCAGGACGTATAATAATTCTTATCTTTGAGAGGCAAAATTTGAGAGAAAGAATTTTAAAAGAAATTAACAATCCTATTTGAAAAAAGAATCTATAAGTTATAACAAAATGCATCTTGCTTCCACAGAGGTTTTCCTTTCACATTTTCTTGCATGTTTCATAACATGTTACAGAAACATTAAAAGAGGAAATGAATGATACCTTGAGAAAATGAAAACATGGCTTCTAATTTGAGATTCATTCAGTAATTTTTGTCTTGGATTTCCAATATTTTAAAATAATGTTTTAAATAAAGTAATTATCTTTTTATGAAAAAAAAGTAATCACTAGCTTTAATGTTTTCCATTTATCTTAATAAATTTTGTCTACCTCTGACAGTCTTTATTTAAAGTGAGCTTAGTTAAATAACAAGTTAAAATGAAATAATAAGAATAGGGACCTGTTAGATAGTCATTCTTGCCACTTAGAAATCACCTACCATGATGGTGTGTTAGTAGGAGGTTACTTATCTCAGTATAGAAAGCTGAGCCTCACAGAGAGTATCCTTACCCTCTTACCAACCTACTTCTAATATATCTATTCATATTAATTAACTTTCTTGCATGTAGGCAAGAAAGATGCTGGCCATTTCTCTTCCCTAACCCCACAGGACAAAAAGAATTTGCTAGAGAAAGAGCAGATGCAAATAGACTTCTGGGGCAGGTGACCTCCACCACATTAGGATAAACAAGTGCTGCCCAGGAGAAGAGGTAATCAAATGTAAGGTAGAATTGTGTAGGAGGTATGTGTGTGTTGGGGGATCTACCTCTTCTGCTTTGAGAAAAGTAGGTCTCAAGGAGCAGTGAGGAGGCCAAGGTAGAGAATCTAGCTCAGATTTGGCACCCATCACCACTGAGACCCACCCTGGAGACAGACTGGAGGAGAAACAGAGCTGGGCCAAGGGATGGGATGGGCCCTAGGCAGCAGATGGGAGCTAATAATAAGGAAATACAGAATGTTAATTTAGCCTCATATGTAATCTTTGTTTGAAGAAGTGTGGGTAAATTTTGGTTATATAAAGATACAACATTTAAAATAATCTGAGATTCCAGGAAGCTAACATTTTCACCAAGAGCATTTTTGAAGAATTTATAATTTCTCTTGGTAAACAATAACTTACGGTTGTCTTTCCAAATAAAATGTAGATTTCATTTTAATACAAAAGCAGATGGACTTTTACCAAAAGAAAAATAAAAGCAATACAAATTTGTACAAAAGAAGCAACAGCTTAGCTAGGCATGGTGGTACATACCTGTAGTTCCAGCTACTTAGAAGGCTGAGGCAGGAGGATCACTTGAGCCTAGGAGTTTGAAGATGCGATGAGCTATGATGATATTATTGCACTTTAGCCATGGAAACAGAGTGAGACCACCCTATCTCAAATAAATAAATAAATAAATAAAATACAAATAAAAGCAAAATAAAGCAAAAATTTAAAACAACACTTGAGCCTAAGAGTTTGAGATTGCTGTAAGCTATTATGCCACAACACTCTACCAAGGGCAACAAAGTGAAACTCTGTCTAAAGAAAAAAGAAAAAAGAAAAAGAAAGAAAAGCAACAAAGAACAATGAAAATTTTTGTTATATCTGCAGGATATAAATTTAAGTGTGAAAATTCTTTTTTTTCAAAATGCTATTTCATCAGAACTAAATAAAAGAGTACTCTTGCATTTCAGAAACTAGCATTTATTCATATTTATATACTATGAAATTAAAGCTCTAATATAAAAATTTAACCACCTATCATTTCATTTGCTTGTCTCAATAGTATATGCAAATGAAACCAGAAGGATCATGTTGTAAAAGTCAAAACAGTGGAATAGGAGTCTGGCCAGAGCCTGATTATAATTCAAATTCTGCCTGAATGACTTTGGCAAGTTAATTAGCCTTTGTGTGTTTATTTATTCATCTATAACACACCATCATTAGATCAGTAGATCCCTAAACTTCTACCATCTCTTATAGTCTAAAGGCACAGATTCTCTAGTAAGTGGAAAGCATTCAATGAGTTGACACACTGTGTAATCTACAGAGCAATGTTTCTAACAATTTAACCAGCAAGGAAAAAAAACCTTCTTCAAAATAAGGTAAACTTCTGGACTACAATAAAACACAGCCATGTGCAAACCCCCCAAAATTGTCTCTGTACCTTTAGAACACACTTGGTTGTTCACCAGATCCTATGTGACATTTTCTCACTTCTGGGAAAGATCAACTTTTCTGTGTAGACTTTACTGATCCTTGAAGGAAAAGTATTCCACAAAGTGGCTTTTTAGAATTTGTTCTTTCTAGAATCATGTGGCCCCTCAAATGGTTGTGCTGTGAGCAGAGATACTAATCCAGTCACTAAATATGATAATCTACCCAACTTACTTATATTTTTATGAGTATGTAAACAAAAGTTAATGTAGAAAGTAAGGAAGTGAACAAGAAGAAAACACACATGAGGAGGAACCAACAGAAAAATTCTGGCAACACAAAACACCAGAAGAGAGCAACTCTCCCCACACCTCCAGGAATCATGAGGTAACTATCACAGAGGAGTCCACCTATATAGAAATAATTAAAATGACAGAGGAGAATTTAAAATAAGGATGACAAAAAAAATGAAGGCAATTGAAGAGAAAATGGAAAATAATCCAAAAACAGACCCAAATAAAGAATGAAAGACAAGAAGAAATTAGAAAGGATATAGCACAGATTGAAGAATTGAAGGAGTCAATCAAGGAACTTAAAGATGCAGTATTAAGTATCAGTAACAGATTAGACTATGGAGAAGAAAGAATCTCAGAGCTAGAGGCTTTTGAGCTAAGTTGGAGCCTTAAAGAGTAAGAAAAGAAGAGACAAACAGCAGAGATCACTTAAAGAATTATGGGACTTCACAAAGAATTCAAGCACATAAATTATTGGTATCACTGAAGGTGAGGAAGAATAACACAAAGGAATGGAAACTCTACTGGAGGATATCATAAATGAAAATTTCCCAAACATCACCAAAAGATTCTGATACACTCCTTTTAGAGAGATATCAATCTCTAAGTCATCTCAACACAAATAGAGCATCTGCAAGAAACTTTGTAATTAACCTGTCCAAAGTCAAGATGAAAGAGAAAATTCCACAAGCAGACAGGAGTAAGTGCCAATTGACCTATAGGGGCAGATCCATCAGGGTGACAGGGAACTTCTCACCTGAAACTTTTCTAGCAAGAAGAGAGTAGTCATCTACCGTTAACCTTCTAAAAAAATTTTTTTTCAGCTGAGAATTCTGTATCCTGCTAAACTATACTTCAAAATCAATGGAGAAATAAAATATTTTACTGATAGTCAAACACTGAGGAAATTTGCCACGACAAGACCAGAGCTATAGGAAATACTAAGACCTATTCTCCACACTGGCCACCACAATGGACCACCAGCAAAGCAAGCACCCAGAAGCTAAAGAACATAATCTGGCTTCCATAGTGGTGTAAAGGAAAAAACTAAGCAATGGATTTTCATAAAAAAAAGATAAATAGAAAGAACTCTACCCATATATATCATTTCTCTCAATAAATATAAATAGTGTAAATACCCCACTGAAGAGGAATAGGCTGACAGATAGGATTAAAAAGTACTAGCCATCTACATGCTGCTTCAGGAAACATGTCTAACCTCAAAGGACATAACATGACTCAGGGTGAAGGGCTGGGAAACAATATTTCAGAAAAATGGAAATCACAAGAAAGATCGGGTCATAATTATGTTTTTAGTCACAAGTGGATTTAAAGCAACTAAAATCAAGAAAGACAAAGATGATCAAGTCACATTGGTAAAGGGAACAATACAACAAGCAGACATGTCAATTTGAAATATTTGTGCACCCTACCTAAAAGCTCCAAGTTTTATGAAACAGTCCTAAATTAGACTGAAAATATGATATCCTAGAATGTCATAATAGCTAAGGACTTTAATACCCCTCTAGTTGAACTGGGCACATAATCTAAACAGAAATTAAACAAACACACAAGGAACTTAAAGGCAATTCTAGAAAAATTGGGCTTAAAAGACAAATACAGAATATACCATCCAAATACTAAGGAATATACATTCTTCTTATCAACCTATGGAACATATTCCAAAAAAGATCACATCCTAGGACACAAATCAAACCTCAACAAAAATTAAAGGATTGAAATTATACCTTGTATCTTTTCAGACCACAAGGCAGTAAAGGTTGAACTCAACACTAACAAAATTTTAAACCTCACACAAAGACATGGAAACTAAATAATCTTATGCTGAATAATAGTTATGTCAAGGGAGAGATAAATGAGGAAATTACTAAATTCCTTGAACATAGCAACAATGAAGCTACAAGCTACCAAAACCTGTGGGATACTTCAAAAGCAGTCCTAAGAGGGAAACTTATCACATTAGATGCTTACATCCAAAAACAGAAGAGAGCACATAAACAACCTAATGAAACATCTCAAGGCAATGGAAAAAGAAGAACAATCCAATTCCAAACATAGCAGAAGAAAAGATACAACCATAATTAAGTTAGAAATAAATAAAATTGAAAACAAAAGAATCACTTAGAAAATCAATGAAACAGAAAGGTGGCTCTTTGAAAAGATGAATAAAATCTATATACCTTTGGCCAGATTAATGAGAAACAGAAAAGTAAAATCTCTAATAACCTCAATCAAAAACAAAAATGGGGAAATAATAACAGACACCACAGAGATACAAAAAACTCTATGCACAGGAATTTGACAATGTGGAGGAAATGGACCAATATCTGGAATCATACCATCTCCCTAACTTAACCAGGAATAAATAGATCTCTTGAATAGACCAATATCAAGCAATGAAATTGAAGAAACAATAAAACAATCTTCCAACAACAAAAAAATGGACCAAATGGCTTCACATCAGATTTATATTAAACCTTCAAAGATGAGCTGCAGAACCTATTCCAAAACATTGAGAAGGAAGAACCCTTTCCAAAATATTCTATGAAGCAAACATCACCCTGATTCCAAAATCAGGAAAAGACCCAACCAAAATAAGAACTACAGACCAATTTCACTAATGAATATAGATGCAAAAGTATTCAACAAAATCTTAGGTAATAGATTACAGCTTCGCATTAAAAAAATTATACATCACCATCAAATAGGCTTCATCTCATCGATGCAAGCCTGATTTAACATAAACAAATCCACAAATGTAATTCATCATATCAATATAAACAAAAACAAAGACCGTATGATCCTCTCAGTGGATGCAGGAAAAGCATTTGATAAAATTCAACATCTTCTTCTAACAAGAACACTTTAAAAAATAGGCATAGGTGATGTATTTCTTAAGCTGATTGAAGCCATCTATGACAAACCCACATCTAATCTCATACTGAATGGAGTAAAACTGAAAGATTTCTGCTTATAACAAGAACCAGACAAGGATGTCCACTATCATAACTACTATTCAACATAGTTCTGGAAGTTCTAGTCAATGCAATCAGGTGAGAGAAGGGAATTAAAGACATCCAAATGGGTGCCATCAAACACTTGCTCTTTGCTGATTATATAATCTTATTCTTAGAAAACTCCAGTGACTCAACCATAAAATTCCTGAAAGTGATCAGGAAATACACTAATGTCTACAGGATAGAAAATCAATGTCCACAAGTCAGTAGCCTTTTTGTATGCCATTTTAACTGCCAAGTTGAGAAGCAAATCAAGGACACAATTCCTTTCACACTAGCTTCAAAGAATATGAAATAGCCACAAATATACTTAAAAAAAGAGATGAAGGTCCTCTTCAAAAAGAATTATGAAAATCTAAGAAAAGAAATAGCAGAAAACACTAACAAATGGAAGAAAACATTAAGTTCTTGGCTGGGTAGGCTCAACCTTGTTGAAATGTGTCTTCTACTCACAACAATCCACAGATTCAAGGCAATCCCCATTAAAATACCAACATCATATTTTGAAGATCTTTATTTCATTTGGAACTAGAAAATACCTTGTATAGCCAAGACAATTCTTAATAATAAAAACAAATCTGGGGGCTTCATACTACCAGACTTTAGGTTATATTACAAGTCCACAGTGATCACAACAGCATAGTATTGGCACAAAATAGAGACATAGATGTATAGAACTGAAAAGAAAACCAAGAGATGAAACCAATCTCTTATTGCCATCTGATTTCAATAAACCAAACAAAATCATACATGGGAGAAAAGAATCCCTCTACAACAAATGGTACTGGGAGAACTGGATAACCACATGTAAAGACTGGAATTATATTTGCACCTGTCACCACTTACAAAAATCGATTCAAGATAGATAAAAATTTAAATCTAAGACATGAAATAATAAAAATCCTAGAAGAAAGTGTGGGGAAAAACTGTTGAGGATGTCAGACTTGACATCTTTATAAAGATTTTATAAATAAGACTTCAATGGTGACCATAACAACAAAAATGAACAAATAGGATTTAATTAAGCTGAAAAGCTTTAGCACAGCTTAGGACACAACAATTAAAGAAAATAGACAACTTTCAGAATGAGAAAAGATATTTGCATGCTATTAATCTGACAAAGGCTTGATAACTAGTATCTACAGCAAACATAAGTTAATCAACAAAAAAGAACTAATAATACCATCTATCACAGAGCAAGAGATATGAACAGAATCTTCTCTGAGGAAGATAGACACATGGCTAACAAACACCTGAGAAGATGCTCATTGTCCCTAATCATCATAGAAATGCAAATCAAAACCACCTTGAGATACAACCTAACCCCAGTGAGAATAGCCTACATCACAAAATTCCAAAGCTGCAGATGCTGGCATGGATGTAGAGAGAAGGGAACACTTGTACACTGTTGGTGGGAGTACAAACTAACACAGCCTCCTTAGAAAGAAGCATAGAGAATCCTGAAAGAACTCAAATTAGACCTTGAACTCAATCTTGCAATCCCATTAATAGGAATCTTCCCAGAAGAAAAAAAAAGTTATAAGTACATTTGAACTAGACTGTTTATTGAAGCTCAATTTACAATCACTAAGATGTGGAAACTAAAATGCACATCAACTCAAGAATGGATTAACACACTGTGGAATATATGCTGTGGAATGCTATTCAGGCATAAAAAGATGGAGACTTTACATCTTTTGCATTAACCTGGATGGAGCTGACACACATGCTTAGTAATGTATCACGAGAATGGAAAAGCAAGTATCCAGTGAACTCAATACTAATGTGAAGCTAGTAGACAATCTAATACACCCACATAAGAGAAAAACTCAATTCCATTCAAGTTGGGGAAGAGGGAAGGAATGAGGAGAGAAAGGATAAGGGGAGTGGCTTGGCGTGCCCTCACCTAAGGGTACAATGTAAGGGTATATCACACACTTCTTGGGTGTTGGACACGATGACAAGAGGAATTCTACCTAACAAAAACATTTTAACCTAGTTGTTTGGACCCTCACATTAATCTGAAATTTAAAAAAAAAAAAAAAACCTATTATAAATGGTGTTCAGCTGACTCTCAACCCCCCCCCCAAAAAAAAAATTATTAAAAAGTTAATGTAATAGACATTTACTCATTACCTTTCTGGGACAGGCAGAATAACAACCCCTCCAAAAATATCTGCATTTTGATTTCTGAAACCTGTGAATATGTGTGGGTCACTATGAAAGTTTTGAAATACACAAAAATCAAGAAATGTTTAATACCCATGTGGACAGAGGCAAATGAAAACCCCTCAGCAGCAATGGAAGTTGAAACTTGCATGGGTGAATCAGAAGGGCACTGTTGACTGTGTTTATTGGAAATGAAATATGACATATGACACAGTCTGTTTCAAAGCTTACATAATTACCTTATTGGCAAAGGGATTTTGCAGATGTGATTGAGTGAAGAAACTTGAGATGGAAGGATTATCCTGTATCATTTGAGTGGTCCAATGTAATAACAAGGGTCAGTCCTTACAAGAGAAAGAGTATCAGTGTCACAGAAGGAGATGTGACAATTGCTGGGTGGGGTGGCTCACGCCTATAATCCTAGCACTCTGGGAGGCCAAGGCGAGTGGATTGCCTGAGCTCAGTAGTTCAAGTTTAGCCTCAGCAACAGCCAAACTGGTCTCTAAAAATAGCCGGGCATTGTGGCAAGTGCCTGTAGTCTCAGCTACCCAGAGTCTCAGCTAGACTGAGGCAGGAGGACCACTTGAGCTGAAGAGTTTGAAGTTGCTGTGAGCTATGACACCATGGCATTCTACTAGGGCTGACAAAGTGAGACTCTGTCTCAAAAAAATGGAAGAAAAAAGAGAGAGAGATGCAACGATAGAAAGCTAAGGTCAGAAGTACAGATCCGAAGATGCTACTCTGCTGGCCTTGAGGATGGAATACAGGTAGATTCCAGTGACTGGAAAGGGCAAGAAAGTGAATTTTCCTTCAGAGCCTGCAGAAATAGTGCGGTCTTGCTGCACCTTGACTTCAGTCTATGAAGACCCATGTTGGGTTTCTGACCTCCAGAACTGTAAGATAACAAATGTGTGTTGTTTTAGGCCACTAAGTGTGCAATAGATTTTGCGAGCAGCAACAGGAAATGTCTACAGTGTAATATCTAATAATCAATAATCTATAGAAATTAGACAAATAATAGTATAATATCTATAGAAATTAGACAATGCAACATCTATAGAAATTAGACAAATACCACCTACTCTTCGCATTTCACAGATAGAAAACAGAAGAATCAGTAAGGTCTATCTCTCTTCTACACAGTTTGATTAATGAATTTTTTTCCAAAACTAAACCTTAAGGACAAATTAAAGCAAGTTTTTTTTTTTTGCATTAAAGCCTCATACATCAGATAAACAGTGTGGAGGTGCTGTATAATTCCATACAGGGTGATAATTCTACATAAATTATATTTCTTAATGTACGTTCTGCTGAGAAATATCCTTTTCTAAGTCACTGCTAGGGAGAGAAAGATTTAAAGGGACCACACTGAAAACAAGAGCTATTATAAAGCAAACTGTAAACTACTTTCTTTGTAAAAGAGAAATATGTCTCTTGTAAGCACATACAAAGAGAGAATTAGTGGGAAAAGATAAATGTTCCAAAGGGTACATTTATATAGTCTTAAAGGACTTGTGAGGAATCATCTGTGACATGTCTGTCTTAGATAACCCAGCAGAGGTACATTGGAATAACTATTTCATCTTGACATAATTTGAGGAGGTTTTTCTGACAATGCCTGATCAGTTGACTAGACTCCTCCATGGGAAAAGCATTATCATGCAAGAGCTCTGCCAGGAGTAAAGCTGCCCCATGCTTTTTCACTGGCAGGACTTTCTGAATATAATTTCAAACAACAGTTAGATTCTGTTTCTTTAGAAATCAAAAGCTACTATTAAAACTTCATAGATTAATAGAATTTGAAGATAGGTTATTAAAAGGAGCTATTTAGCATGTATATAAAATATTTCATATTCCATCTAAAAATCATGTATCCTACTAACTTTGGTCACATTCATGGGTTCCTGTAAGATCACATCACACATGAATAGAATTAATCTCAAATGGTAAAATTCAAAGGGCACACAGAGAAATTTTGCTTTGGCCTAATTAAGGACACTTTGTCATAATTATGTAGCTTCTAGTCTGAAGGAGTCCCTGATTCAAATAACCCCTGGCTATTTTTCTTCCACAAGTTTTTATAACTTTTTGTTTTACTGTTACTGCTTCATAGCTCACATTCCTTTAATCAGTTTCAAAGTGCAAAATCTCATACTATCTGAATAACTTGAGGTGGTTAAGGAAAAATCATTTTATTTTCATTTCCTTACTTGCGAAATGGGGATCATAATAATAGGGCTTCTAGAAGGTTCTTGCAGGGATTAAATAGCATGATTACAGCAAATTATTTAGCCTGACTTGGTTTCATTATCAGGACATTGTCATAAGAAAACAAACAAAAATTTACATCCCCTTAAAAAAATTTAGAAATATCCTACAAATTAGAAGGGACAAAGAAAGACACTATTATTTATGCTTGTCAACAACACACCAGGCAAGTCATGTATATATCTCATTTAGTCCTTACATCTAATAAGGTGAAATTATTAAAACCCTTACAGATCAGAAAATGGAAAGGTTGAGCTGTCCAAGGTCCCAAGAGCTAGAAAACAAAGGATGAAAGCTTCAACTCTTGTGTCTCTGATGCTAAAGCCTTCTATTTTTATCATGTGGCCTCTCAGATGCACAGTGAAATTAAAGTGTATCCTATTCTAAGGAAGATAGGGCCAAGGCACTTTAAATGTGCCTTCCTTCCCGGACCTGGATCCTCAAAGCCAATGCACTAGCAAGAAAAACAATGTTGCCATATAAATTGCCTTGAGCTCAGCACACTGGTGTAAGTCCTAGCTACTCAGGAGGCTGTGCCAGGAGGATGGCTTGAGCCCAGGAGTTTGAGGTTGTAGTGAAAGATGATTGTATCCCTACTCTCCAGTCTGGGCGACAGAACAAGACTCTGTCTTTAAAATTAAAATGAATAAAATGAAAGTATGAAGTGAAATGAAAAATTATAAAATATCACTGCTCGGTCTTCTCAAGAAAGGCGGCTTCTCAGAAAGGAAGCTCCTGGGTAAGTTCTGATAATCCTTGCTTATCATGCCGGGAAGAACAGCTGGGAGAGGGGTGAGGAAAAGAAAAAGGAACTGAAACTGCTCTGCAGTGTTTTGAGACAAAGCTCTCCTCATTTGGGCAGTGAAATCTTTGTTTCTGTTACTTTCCTTAGGCAATTCGCAGACACATGAGCTCAGTGGGAAGGTTCTTCCTTCGGTCACATTGTTGTTTACATTGTCTCTTTGAGACACTGTTTGTCCTTGTTATGTCAGCAGTACATCCCGACAAGTGAGGCAGAGGGAGAGGGAAAAGGAAAAGTGAACCTCTGTACAGGGATGCTCCTGGGGCCATGCAAGCAACACATCCTGAGGTCCGTCCAGCAGAGGGCGCAGGAGGCTGCCCCTCCAGGGAAGGCACGACCCCCCACCTGCCCGACTTATTTTAAATCACATTATAACAAAGACATCTGTACCAGAATGTTCATTGCAGCCCAATTCATAATAGCTAAGTCATGGAAAAAACCTAAGTGCCCATCGATTCACGAATAGATTAATAAATTGTGGTACATGTATACCATGGAATATTACACAGCCTTAAAGAAAGATGGAGACTTTACCTCTTTCATGTTTACATGGATGGAGCTGGAACATATTCTTCTTAGCAAAGTATCTCAAGAATGG
>CAUYON010159147.1:0-13696 GCA_963573935.1 Arctocebus calabarensis | reverse complement strand
TAAAGGTAGAGTATTAATGTCTTTATATAGTGATCAAGAAAATGCCATGAAGGCTATCTGTAACAGTACGATCAAAATATTTCGATTGTATATGAAGTACATTGTGCCCTATGATTGTACCAATGTACATAATTATGATTCAATAAAATTATTAAAAAAAAAAAAAATTCAACACCATACACTGAAGGTTGAGGTGCTCTTACACACTGCCAGTGGGAATATAGGTACTTACCTACTAGGCAATTCCACTTGTCGCCACCAACTTTAAAGATATGCCTGCATAAGTATAAAATAACACAGATAAAAAAAGTTATTCATCATTGCATTGTTAGTGAAAACTATAAGACTGGAAATAATACAAATATTCTACATCAGGGAACTGAGTCAACTATGGTACATTCACACAATGGCATCTTATTCATACAGCAGTCAAAAAGAAAAAAAAATGATAATTAAGAAGGGACATTTGGAGGGCGGCGCCTGTGGCTCAAAGGAGTAGGGCACCGGTACCATATACTGGAGGTGGCGGGTTCAAGCCCGGCCCTGGCCAAAAACTACAGAAAAAAAAAAAAAGAAGAAGAAGAAAGAAAGAAAGAAAGAAAAAAGAAGAACGGACATTTGGGTCAGGCCAAGTGGCTCACACCTGTAACCCTAGCACTGTGGGAGGCCAAGGCGGGTGGACTGCTTCAGTTCGTGAGTTTGAGACCAGCCTGAGCAAAAGGGAAACCCTGTCTCTACTAAAAGTAGAAAAACTGAGGCAAGAGGATCACTTGAGCCCAAGAATTGGAGTTTGCTATGAGCTGTAACACTATGGCAACTTGAGACTCTTGTCTCGCCAAAAAAAAAAAAAAAAAGGACATCTGCAAGACATATTGTTAAAGAGTAAAGTGTGAAGTATACATGATACAAAGTATACAAGGTGAAATGTATATGGTAAACAACCTTTACTGTAAGAAGGGGGGGAACAGAAGTGAAGAAAAAAACATATGCTAGTCACCTAACAAGCAAAAAACCCACCTGAAGCATAAATAAGAAACAAACAAGAAATGATGTTTACATGGCACAAAGAAAATTGACTGAGGGAGAACAGAATGAGGTATCTCTCTGTAAGATGTATTTTTGTTGAAAATCATAAAAATGAGTAACTTTTATAAGTAATCAAATTCATTTTCTTACAAAAACCTGTTGCTTAACTTAAATGAACACAACTATATATTAATTTAGTAACAATTCCTCAGAGAAAGGATATCAAGTAACTTTAGAATAGAAAATCTTCTCTTTAACTCTGTATCTTTAGTGAGATACATTCTTTCTTTCTTTTTTTTTTAGACAAGAGTCTCAAGCTGTCGCCCTGGGTAAAGTGCCGTAGTGTCACAGCTCACAGCAACCTCAAACTCTTGGGCTTAGGTGATTCTCTTGCCTTAGCCTTCCAAGTAGCTGGGACTACAGGCACCCACCACAACGCCCAGCTATTTTTTTTTTTTTTGGTGTTGCAGCTGTCACTGTTGTTTTTTTAGCTGGCCCAGGCCAGGTTCCAACCTCACGTATATGGGACTGGCGCCTTATCCACTAAGTTACGGGCACTGCCTAGTGAGATACATTCTAGGGACAAAAATAGCTAAATATATTAAGTACATTAAAGAAATTTTTAACATGATACAGTATATTTATGATTACTACTAGTATTGGTATGGTTACATTAACATAATTTTCTTTATCTTGCAAGGATAACTAAAATTAAGTACTTACAGTAACTTGTTTCAAAATTTTTACTATAAAATGTAGCTAGGAGCTAAGAATTTAGGGGAAAAAAACCACACCATTTCAAAAGAATTAGAAATAGTAATTTGAACTCATGATTTTTAAAAATCCCGGTTAATACAATGTTACCCCTGGGCAATGTTCTCTAATACCATTCTCCAAAAAAGGAACTAGAACTCCTTGGAGAAATGGTCAATTCCACGTCTAGGAAGGAAGGCACAGGTGAGCCTGGAGTGTATAAAAGCTTTCAAAGACAAAACTGGTGCTAGGTCAAAATTAGATGAGAAATGGCTTCAAGGAGTGTCTACTGGCATAAAAAACTGTAGTTGACTAGAGCACACTAAATATTTATACAACTTTAAAATGATGCTTAAAAAATGAAAAACCCAGGAAAAATTTAAGGTAATCAAATAAACATAAAAGGAATGAAAAGACTAGACAATCATCACTTTACAAGCCCTGTAGATATTTACTCATTTAACCATGCATTATTTATTGGTGTTCAAATCATCCATTAAATGACTGACAGGGAATGGACCAAAGTAAACCACACAGATTACATGTTAGTCATAATGGGAAATAAATAATCACTAATGATGGACCATCCACATAGTATGTCTCTCCTGATGTGATGCAATTTCAAATAGATAAGATCACCTCTAATGTATTGTGGACAAAAATTAATCACAGTTAGAATTTTTTTTAAATGTCACCAGAGATTCTGAATTAGAACCATGTGAAAGTAACTATCCCAGAAATCAAAGAACAAATCTCATGAAAGAAGTATGTTTCTAATGATGAATATAACTTCAACAGAGAACTCTAACTTTCTCAGTTAAGGAAGGAAATGTCCAACCCGGTGCCCACCTGGAGAGTCTCAGCTACTTGGAGGCAGAGGCAGAACTAAGGCAAAAGTTTGAGATCAGCATGGGAAACACAGCAAGACCTACTCCCATTTTTTTTTAAAGGAAATTAAAAAAAAAAAAACAAAACTCTTTAGGCTCGACACTGGTACTCAGTGGTTAGGGCACTGGCCACATACACCGGGGCTGGCAGGTTTAAGCCCAACCTGGGCCTGCTAAACAACAATAACTACAACAAAAAAACAGCCAGGCGTTGGGACAGGAACCTGTATTCCCAGCTACTTGGGAGGCTGAGGCAAGAGAATCGCTTAAGCCCAAGAGTTTGAGGGTGCTGCGAGCTGGGATGCCACAGCATTCTACCCAGGGCGATATAGTGAGAGTCTGTCTCAACAACAAAAAGAGCTCTTTAAAGTTAAAAATTTTAAATATATATTAATATGATGCCAGTTAATGAACTAATACGTGCCCACACAAGAGAAAAACTCAATTCAAGTTGGGAGGTGGGGGGGTGAAGAGGGAGGGGGATTGGTGTGCTCTCACCCAGTGGGCACAATATAAGGATCCATGGCACACCTCCTGGGGGCAGGACTACAACAGGGACCTACCAAAGGCAAACAGCAAACATGATAACCTAATTGTCTGTACTCTCATGTTAATACTAAAATTTAAATAGCATTTAAATTTCTGAGGCTTTAAATTTTTTAAATGTATCACATTTGGTTGCCCACCTACCACACCTCAACTGCTTTACTTTTTTCTGATCTATACTAGTTACTGTAGCTTGTCTGTTTTTCCAAATGGAATTCTAAATCAGCTTACTGAGTTCCAAAGGAAAAAACCTGTCCATACTTCTATTAGGATCACATTAAATTAATAAAGTTACTTAAGTCACACACACTTCTCATGAATATCTATTCACATATTATGACCCTAAGAGTAGTATTTATTTTTAAGTTTTTTTATAATTGTCTTGCACATTTTTAAAATTTATTCTCAATGTTTTATCATTTTATTGTTATTGTAAATATTAGTTTTCTTCAGTTATGTATTATAAGTAGTACTGTTTGCAAATCTGAAAGCTATTCATATGTAGAAATTTAGTACCCAACTACTTTAGCTTTTTATTATTTAAAACTATGTGAAAGATGACTGTGGGTGATTTCCTCAGAAAATACATCTTATTAAAAATCAACAAATGTGAAAACCCAGGAAAATATATCCGTAGTTCTGGTTTTGCTGGATTTTTACATTTTTATGTAATAAAAATGCTATTTTGAAACAAAAGAAAATATATCTTAGCAAACAGAAGTAGCTTTCTCCATAATAGCCCACAAAATGCATACAACCTGAGAAATTTCGATTCATTAAGGAATTAGGACACAGGATTTAGTCCAGTCTCACGGATAAACACTGCGACAACTAACTGTGCCTAACCTAGAACCCTGGACTCCCCAATCCTGGGTGTTCTGCTTCTCAAAATGGAACGCGATTAAGTTTAGGGCTTCGCCCAACAGCCCTGTTAAAGTTCCTCAAACCTGGGGATTTGTACAGTCTGAAGCAGTAACCTCGCTAAGAAAAAGTTTTTAAAATATTCTTGTCTTTTAAAAAAAAAAAAATCACGGAAATTTACATACTACCCCAATCAAAAAGAAATGCCTTTTTATACAGAAATCCATTTTTAAATTATGCATCATTTATGTTTTCCACCCCATGGAATGTTCAATTGAAACAGATGCTCCGAGAAGATGGCACCGTTATAATTACACTTCCGACAAGGGGAGCGCGGCTCGCACGTTACGCCTCAGCGCCGGCCTCCACGTCCCCTTCTTACCACAACCACACACGATCCCGCACCCACGGCTTCACATTCACTCCGTCCCTACACCGGGTCAAACTTCGCGGTCAAACTCAGGGTCACCCACGCTCAAACCCGCCTCAGAGGCCCCCACCTCCGCCCACACGTAGGCCAGAAGCTCGTCCACCGACTCCCTACCCTCGCGCCGCGCCCCTAGAGATCGGGAATCCTCCCCGTCAACCTCCCCGGCCCGACCGACCCGAGACACCCAGATCCCACCTCCTACTTTCGCGCCACGTGGAACCAGGGGCCGTACTGACCCGCGGACAAAGACCAAAATGTCCACTCGATGCGCTGCGCCTGCGCACTCCAAAGACGAACGAGCACTCCCAGAAGGCTCCGCGACGCGGACCAGCTCTGTCACCGCGGCCTGGCCCAGGCTGGTATGCGCTTACCTTCCTCCACCAGCCATGGGCCTTTTCTGGTCTTGGACTACACTTCCCATAAGGCACTGCTGGTCGACTCTTTCTCTGTGGCCGTCCTTCCCCTCCTTAAACTTGGCTGCTTCTTCCTGTGATTACCTATGCAAAGTTGTGCTTCCTTGGAGTCCGACGAGCTCAAACCTCCTGGGAGCTATTTTGCCCCGCAACAGCTACCTTTCTCAAGCCTCCCAGACTCAGTGTCAAAACGGGCCATGGCCAGACTCAGAGATAAGTGAACGCCATCTTGTTCGAGCCCTGTCTGGCTCTGAACTACTTTTCCCAGGGTCCACAGCGGCCCGACGTTACGCCTCGCTTGACGCTGTGGCGAAATCATTACCTCGGCAAGGACCCGGACGCGACCAGGGGAGGCAGAAGGTGAGGGGTCTGGGAGTCCGGGGCGGGGACGGGGCGTGTCCGGGGCCGTGGGTCTGTGCGCGCTGGCGGGAGCGGGCTGTTTATACGCGATTGTAAATGTGTCTTTGATTGTAACTTTGTGTCCCGATGTGGGTACCTGTGAGTGTGCGGTTGTACCCGCCTGTCTCCAGGGTGTATGTCTGATTGTTTTAGTGTAACCATGTATGATACTCTATATTGGGGTGTAAGATCATTGTGGGGTGACACTGCATGCTGTTGTGTATGTTTACCTGTACGTCTCGTTCCTTGGGGTTTGAGTGTAACTGTTGTAACTGTGTGTTCGTGCAGGTGTCTGTGCGGTTATGATTGCATGTGTGCAAGGTGGGTGTATGTTTTGGTTGTATGACATCGTGGCCGTGTGTGTCATTGTGTGCAGTTGCCATATGCCTGTGATTGTGTGGTAACATGGCGTGTATATTCCTCTTGCGTCCCTTGGAGGGGGTGAGAAATGGTAACTGTTTAAGTGTGTGATGCTGTCTGTGCGGGTGGGATTTCTTTGTGTGTCTGCAGACTAAATCTTGAGATATGACTGGGTGATATAAAGTACAGTAATGTTTGTGTCCCCGAGTAGGTGTCTGCGATTATGTAGAGGATTTGGGGTGTTTTGCCCGTAACTATATATGGGAGTGACTTTGTATCACAGTGGTAATTAGCTTGTGTGACTAAGTCTTCTTAGTGGGTGTGTGATTGTGACTCTGTGTGAGAGTATGGAGGTGTCTGTGACTATGTGGTTCTGTCTCAAGAGTGGATGTGTGGGGTGGTGCCTGTGGCTCAGGGGGTAGGGAGCTGGCCCCATATACCGAAGGCGGAGAGTTTGAACCTGGCCCTGGTCAAACTGCAACAAAAAATAGCCGGGCATTGTGGCGGGTGCCTGTAGTCCCAGCTACTCAGGAGGCAGAGGCAGGAGACTCGCTTAAGCCCAAGAGCTGGAGGTTGCTGTGAGCTGTGATGCCACAGCACTCTACCGAGGGCGACAAAGTAAGACTCTGTCTCTAAAAAAAAAAAGAGTGGATGTGTGGTAATGTTTGTGTGACGACATTGTGACCATTTGTCCAACACCAAGTGTGCCAGGGACTCCAGTGCTCTGATCCCTTCAGAATCTATGAAGTCAGGATAGATTCTCACCCTGGACAGTAATGACCTCAGCCTTTCCATGTGATTTTGAGATTGGGTAGGTTAACCAGTCTTCTCTAACCTCCTTCCTCTGGTCATTCATGATTCCTTTCTCTTAATCCTTTTCCAAGAAACATGCTATTGAATATCCAAAACTAAGTTCAAGGTATATCAAGTATTATTCTTGTTTCCCTGAAGTCCTTCTTTCTTTTCTTTTCTTTCTTTTTTTTGAGACAGAGCCTCAAGCTGTCACCCTGGATAGAGTGCTATGGCATCACAGCTCACAGCAACCTCCAATTCCTGGACTCAAGTGAGTCTCTTGCCTCTGCCTCCCAAGTAGCTGAGACTACAGGCGCCCACCACAACACCCGGCCCTTTTTTGGTTGCAGCTGTCATTGTTGTGTGGTGGGCCCAGGTTGGATTCGAACCCGCCAACTCAGGTGTACGTGGCTGGCACCTTTGCCCATTGAGCCACAGGCGCCCAGCCCCTTCTTGATTTTCTTTTTTTTTTTTTTTTTTTTGCAGTTTTTGGCCGGGTCTGGGTTTGAGCCCGTCACCTCCGGCATATGGGGCCGGCGCTCTACCCCTCTGAGCCACAGGAGCTGCCCCCTTCTTGATTTTCAATGGATGCTTTTCTTTCCTTCTGAAATTTCTTGTAATAGAACCACCACTCTTTCCCCCCACCTTTACCCTTTCCCAACCACCCCCATCAAAGTAAACTGGTCTCCAGTATTTGCCATAAGAGTAATTTACTGGGTGCCTGGAAGATAGATTGAAAGATTGCACCTTATCCTCCCTGTTCCCTGTTCATTTAAAATTTTGTCTTTCTTTTAGACTTTAAAATGTTACAAAAAGAGAATTTCCGTATAGTCTTAATTCAGCTTCTCCACATATTAGTATTTTAAATAATCACAGTACATGATCAAAATCAGTATATTGATTAATGTCAATATACTACTATTAACTAATCTACAACCTTATCAGATTTTATCAGTGTCCCTTAATGTCATATTTCTGGAGCAGGATCCAATCCAATATTATATGTTGCAGTTAGTTGATAAGTATACTTAGTCTTCTTTGATCCGGCATAATTCTTCTGTCTTTTTTTTTTTTTTGAGGCAGAGTGTCCCCTTTTACCCTTGAGTGAGTGCTGTGGCATCATAGCTTACAGCAACCTCAAACTCTTGGACTCAGGGCTGCTCCTGTGGCTCAGTGAGTAGAGCACCAGCCCCATATACTGAGGGTGGCAGGTTCAAACCTGCCCGCAGCCAAACTGCAACAACAAAAAAATAGCCAGGCATTGTGGTGGGCGCCTGTAGTCCCAGCTATTTGGGAGGCTCAGGCAAGAGAATCGCCTAAGCCCAAGAGCTGAAGGTTGCTGTGAGCTGCGATGCAATAGCACTCTACTGAGGGCGACAAAGTGAGACTCTGTCTCTAAAAAAAAACAAAACAAACTCTGGCTCAAGTGATCCCCTTGCCTCAAACTTTGAGTAGCTGAGTGCTTTGAGTACAGGTGCCTCCCCGGTTGTTTCTTTTTTAGAGGCGGGGGTCTTGCTTTTCCTCAGGCTGGTCTTGAACCCGTGAGCTCAGGCAATCCACCTGCCTTGGCCTCCCAGAGTGCTAGGATTACAGGCATGAGCCACCATGCCCGGCCGTCTTCCATTTTTCTATGTCTTCCATGGTCTTGACACTTTTGAAGAGTATTGGCCTTTTGTTTTGTAGATTCTGCAGTGTAGAATGTTCCTCAATATGAAGGTGCCTGATATTTTCTCATGATTTAATTCACATTATGCATTTGAGGCAAGAATACTCCAGAAGCGATGTGTCCTTCTCAGTGCAGCATATCAGGGGACTCATGAGGTCAATTTGTCACATTATGAGTGACGGTAATTTTAATCCCTTGAAGAAAGGGATGTCTGACAGTTTTCTACTGCAAAGTCACTTTTTTTTTCATTATGTTATAATTAATATTTCTGGAGAAATACTTTAAGCTTATATAAATGTTCTATTCCTGCTTTTACATACTAGTCTTTACATCCATTGATGATGCTTGCATAACAAAGTTATTACCAGTTGTTTGCCAAATGATGGGGTCTTTTTGTGTCCATGATTTTTTTCCTTCATTAATTAGAATCTGACTGTTACAAAGAGACTTTTCTTCTTCCTTATTTTTTACTGAATTATATAAGTGTCAGCTGGAATTTCCTTTGTTCTATTGGTTATAATCCATGACTTTCCTTATTTTGTGGCCTAAATTCTCATATCTTTGACCCCCTTGAGTTGACTCCTGTGTCCTTTCCTTGTGAACTGTTATTTTATTTATTTATTTATTTATTTTTATCGCCCTCAGTAGAGTGCCATGGCATCACACAGCTCACAGCAACCTCCAACTCCTGGGCTTAGGTGATTCTCTTGCCTCAGCCTCCCAAGTAGCTGGAACTACAGGTGCCCACCACAACGCCCGGCTATATTTATTTATTTTTTAATACTTCTTTACTTTCTGGCACCACAAGGTATTCTCAGGTGATTTTGTACTTCCTTGCCCCAGCCCTGGAATAAACAAATTTCTCAGGGAGCACTGACTTCTTTTATTAGAAGTTGATTTCTTAAAACTGGGATTAGATGTGCTGACTGCTTCTAAAATATCATTGCTTCCAGGCCCTCAGCTAGAAATACAGCTATACAATACATGTATCTATACATATACACATCTCTGTCTGTATGCGTGTATATACAGATAATCCCTGAGTTCATATAACATCTCTAATTTCAATTTAGCACCACAGGGTTCATTCTACCCTTCTCCATTTCTTTTTCTTGTAACTCCTTTCTTTGACAGTGAGAAACTTGTCTCTCATTAACCACAATGTATAGTACAACCTCCATAGCTCCACCTCCTAATTTTCATAGACCAGGCATGTACTACATGTATGTATCAGTATAGTATAGGCCTGGTTTCTTATTTTGACCACCTGCATATGTTGATCAGTTTGTTATAGTCCCTTACGGAGACTTACGGAGGTTCTATTGTATTTATTGATTTTATTTATTTGCTCTATTCTATGTAGAAAGTAGTTTAAGAATTACTGACCAGGCTTGGCGCCTGTGGCTCAACAGGCTAAGGCACTAGCCACGTACACCTGAGCTGGTGGGTTCGAATCCAGCCTGGGCCCACCAAACAACAATGATGGCTGCAATCAAAAAATAGCCGGGCTGGCTCGGCGCCTGTGGCTCAACGGGCTGAGGCACCAGCCACGTACACCTGAGCTGGCGGGTTCGAATCCAGCCCGGGCCCACCAAACAACAATGATGGCTGCTACCAAAAGATGGCCAGGCGTTGTGGCGGGTGCCTGTAGTCCCAGCTACTTGGGAGGCAGAGGCAGGAGACTTGCTGGAGCCCAGGAATTGGAGGTTGCTGTGAGCTGTGATGCCACGGCGCTCTGTCCAGGGTGACAGCTTGAGGCTCTGTCTCAAAAAAAAAAAAAAAAAATAGCCGGGCATTGTGGCGGGTGCCTGTAGTCCCAGCTACTTGGGAGGCGGAGGCAGGAGACTTGTTTAAGCCCAGGAATTGGAGGTTACTGTGAGCTGTGATGCCATAGCACTCTATCCGGGTGACAGCTTGAGGCTCTGTCTCAGAAAAAAAAAAAAAAAAAAAGATTTACTGACCAAACTGGGTACAGTGTCTAACGCCTGTAATCTCAGCCCTTGGGAGGCTGAGGCAGGTAGATTGCCCGAGCTCACAGGTTTGAGACTAGCCTGAGCCAGAATGAAACCTCGTCTCTAAAAAAAATAGCTGGGTGTTGTGTTGGGCGCCTGTAGTCCCAGCTAGCTGCTTTGAGCCCAGGAGTCTGAGGTTGCTGTGAGCAGTAATGCCAGTGCGCTCTACTGAAGGTGAGAAAGTGAGACTCTGTCTCAAAAAAAAAAAAAAAAAAACAGCGCCTATGGCTCAAAGGAGAGCACCACCCAATATACTGGAGGGGGCAGGTTCAAACCCAGCCCCAGCCAAAAACTGCAAAAAAAAAAGAATTACTGGGCAGTGCCTGTGGCTCAAAGGAGTAGGACCGGCCCTATATGCCAGAGGTGGCAGGTTCAAACCCAGCCCTGGCCAAAAACTGCAAAAAAAAAAAATCATTTGACCAAGGCAGCACCTGTGGCTCAGAGAGTAGGGTGCCAGTCCCATACACCAGAGGTGGTGGGTTCAAACCCTGCCCTGGCCAATAACTGGAAAAAGAAAAAAAATCATTTGACCAAATACATGGGGGTGGATTTCTAGGCTCCTTTATAGGTGTGAGCAACCATGCATAGCTTCCATCTATTTCATTGTTCTAGATATCTGTCTTTATACCAGTACCAGATAGTTCAAATTATTGGCCAGCCACAGTGGCTCATGCCTAGCACTCTGGGAGGCTGAGATGGGTAAATTACCTGAGCTAACAGGTTCAAGACCAGCCTGAGCAAGAGCAAGACCCCCATCTGTAAAAAAATAGCCGGGCATTGTGGCGGGCGCCTGTAGTTCCAGCTACTTGGGAGGCTGAGGCAAGAAAATCGTTAAGCCCAAGAGTTTGAGGTTGCTGTGAGCTATGATGCCATGGCTGTCTACCGAGGGTGAGAAAGTGAGACTCTGTCTCAAAAAAATAAAAAAATAAATAAAAATAAAAAATATATAGTTTTAATTGCTCTTTTAAAAACTTTGTAGTAAGTTTTAGGTCTCCGACCTTGCTCTGTTTCAAGATTATTTTGTATTTAGAGCCCCTTTACCTTCCATGCTAATTTTGGATGGATTTTTCTATTTCTGCAAAAAAGTTGGAATTTAAAAAAATTTTTTTAATTTCAATAAAGATTTTATTGAATGTGTACTTCAGTTTGTGTAGTATTGACATCTGTCTTAGTTTGGGCTGCCCCAACAAAATGCCATACACTGGGTAACTTAAACAGCAGAAATTTATTGTGTAGTTCTAAAGATTACAAGACTGAGGTCTTGGTGCCAGCCTAGTCAGAACCTGATTAGGGCTGTTTTCATGGATGGCGGTCAATACTTTCTCACCGAGTCCTTACCTGGCAGAGAAAGAGAGAGTGCACACCGAATGGATTAGGCCTGTAATCCTGCACTTTGGGACGCTGAGGCAGGAGGATCACTTGGGGCCAGGAATTCAAGACCAGCCTAGGTAACGTAGCAAGACATGCCCCCCCCCCAACACACACACACACAAAAATAAATAAATAAATAAAAAGATGTAGTGGCACATACCTATAGTCCTAGCTACTGGAGGATCACTGGAGCCCAAGAGTTTAAGGCTACAGTTTGAGATGTGATTATACCACTACACTTCAGCCTGGGTGACAGAGTGAGACCCTCCTGTATCTTTTCTTTTTTTTTGAAACAGTGTCTCACTCTGTCACCCTGGGTAAAGTGCTATGTCATCTTAACTCACAGCAACCTCAGACTCCTGGATTCAAGTGATTCTCCTGCCTCAGCCTCCCAAGTAGGTAGAACTACAGGCGCCAGCCACTACACCCAGCTACTTTTTTGCTATTTTTAGTAGAGATGGGGGTCTCAATCTTGCTCAGGCTGGTCTCCAACTCCTGAGCTCAGATAGTTCTCCTGCCTCAGCCTCCCCGAGTGCTAGGAATACAGGTATAAGCCATCATACCAGGCCAGCAAGATCATTCAGTAGCTGTGTAGAGGACATTTGGGTAAATAGGTTTCAGGAAGCAACATGATAAATCCCTCTGGCAAGAAGATACTTAAAGGAAACATCACCTATACACGGGAGATGGCCCAAGTGACTTTTAGTTCTTTTCCAGGTAGGACTGCAGCACACATGAATATAGTTACCAAATCACAGAGTTTTAACCTTTTGGGAGCTGAAGGAGCAAAAACAATAAAAGTCATCTGAAAATACAACTGTTCTTAGAATATCCTGAGCTATTATTTCCTATTCAGAGGAAGATATTTTTAAGTAAGTATTTTCGTTTGCATCTGCTTTTTGGGAGTGGCTTATATTTAACAAAATTTGGAAATATAGCATTTAAAAATTAGTGGGCCAGCCACTAATTTTAGCACTCTGGGAGGCTGAGGCAGGTGTATTGCTTGAGCTCAAGAGTTTGAGACCAGCCTGAGCAAGAGTGAGACCTTATCTCTATGAAAAGTAGAAAAACTAGCCAGGCAACAGCATGACCCCATTTCTACTAAAAATAGAAAAAACTAGCTGGGTATCAAGGCAGATGCCTATAGTCCCTACTACTACTACTACTACAGAGGCTGAGGCAAGAGGATCTCTTGAGCCTAAGAGTTTGAGATTGCTGGGAGCTATGATGCCATGTTACTCTACCCAGGGCAATAGAGACTCTGTCTCAAAAAATAAAACAAAAACAATCAATGCCTGGTATTGGGGGAAAAAAACCCATATAAATAAAAATAAGAAAATTTAAGACAACTCAGAAGTTATGTTTAACTGTAAAACTTCCAAGGCATTTTCCATCTGATTTTGTCTGTGTTATCTATATGAGATATATAGAGAGAGAGAATCTCACTTTGTCACTGTGGATAGAATGCTATGGCATCATAGCTCACAGCAACCTCAAACTTCTGGGCTCAAGCGATCCTCTTGCCTCACCCTCCGGAGTAGCTGAGACTACAGGCACCTACTATAACACCTGGCTGTTTTTAGAGACAGGGTCTCACTCTTACTCAAGTTGATCTCGAACTCCTGAGCTCAGGCAATCCACCTTCCTCAGCCTCCCAGAGTTCTAAGATTACACGCTTGAGCCACCTCGCCCGGCCCCTGTATGATAAACTATTAAATACATGCATTTTAGAAATAGGACCAGGCTCAGCGCCTGTGGCTCAACGGGCTAAGGCACCAGCCACATACAACTGAGCTGGTGGGTTCGAATCCAGCCTGGGCCTGCCAAACAACAATGACGGCTGCCAAAAAATGGCCGGGCATTGTGGCGGGCGCCTGTAATCCCAGCTACTTGGGAGGTGAAGGCAGGAGACTCGCTTGAGCCCAGGAATTGGGAGGTTGCTGTGAGCTGTGATGCCACAGCACTCTATCCAGGGTGACAGCTTGAGGCTCTGTCTTAAAAAAAAGAAAGAAAGAAATAGGACCAGCGTGGCACCTATAGCACAGTGGTTATGGCATCAGCCACATACACCAAGGGTGGTGGGTTTGAACCCAGCCCAGGCCAGCTAAACAAGGACAACTGCAACAAAAAAGCCAGGTGTTGTGCTGGGCACCTGTAGTCCTAGCTACTTGGGAGGCTGA
>CAUYON010159146.1:0-14295 GCA_963573935.1 Arctocebus calabarensis | reverse complement strand
AGTAGGGCACTGGCCCCATATACCAGAGGTGGTAGGTTCAAACCCAGCCCTGGCCAAAAAAACTGCAAAAAAAAAATACCCCCTGTGTTGGGTGGCGCCTGTGGCTCAAAGAAGTAGGGCGCTGGCCCCATATACTGGAGGTGGCAGGTGCAAACCCGGCCCTAGCCAAAAAAAAAAAAGAAAGAAAAAAGAAAGAATTTCAGGGTGTTCATTATTTCTTTTTATTCCATTTTTTCCAGGTTCTATTATTTCTACTGAGAAGTCAGTTTTAAATCTTATTACTACTTTAAAAGCTCTATGCCCTTTTTTAAAATCATCAGTTGTTTTAAAAAATATTTTTGGGGGGCAGTGCCTATAGCTCAAAGGGGTAGGGTGCCAACCCCATATGCCGGAGGTGGCAGGTTCAAATCCAGCCCTGGCCAAAAACTGCCAAATAAATAAATATATATATATATATATATATACACATATATTTTTATTTTATACATATATATACATATATATATATATTTTTTTTTGCATTGGCTTTTGGTAGTATGACTGGCCATGCTTTTCTTTGATGGACTATTCATAGGGTTTCTAGCGCTCCTTTAGTCTGTGGTTTATTAACTTTTACTGGTTTTGGAAATTTTTCAGTCATTATTTTTTCAAATATTGCTTCTGCCTTTTCATTTTGGCCCTTTGGGACTCCAGATATACATATGATGGGCATATTAAAAGTCTCATTTTTTATGCATTATTCTATATTGCTGTGATGTGGGTATTTTCTTTTAATATATCTTCCAATTAATTAATTCTCTCTTTAGCTGTATTTACCATTAAACTCATTTAAGTTCTTATTAATAATTTCAATTATTTTTCAAATAGTTTTCCCGTTTTACTTTTTAAAATATTTCTAGTTCTCTGGCAAAATTCTCTATCTTAAATCTTTTAATTCCCTGACCATATTAAACTAAGATGGTTTTGTTTTTAAAATCTGTATCTGATTACACCATTACTTGAATCTCCTTGGGGTCTGCTTAGTGTCTGTTGTTTTTCAGACAGATTTCATCTTCTTGTGTGCTTAAATCCCATACATTGTGTATGAAAAATTGTATGACTAATTTGAGGCTGCGTGTGACATCACCTGTCTCCATGGAGGATTTGTTTTTGTTCCTGGCAGGAGACATTCACAATCTCGGATCACCTTTACCTATTAATTATACCTGTGCTGCTCTTAGGACTGTTCCTTTCCAGATCACCCTCCCCTCCAAGGCACTACACTCTGAGATTTAGCCCAAAGACTACAGGGCTTCCTGGGGCACCTCTTCTTTGGCAGGCCCTGAGCTCAGCTCTCTAGTCCCTCCCCCAGGAGCCTATTGAAGGCTCTGCATGGCTCTGCAGCCCGTCCACTGCCTTAGAGAAAAGACGGCCTCAGACGTTGGGCTCTCCCTTCCTACCAGTCCACAAATTCTTGTTACTTGGCAAGTCTCTGGTGCATTTACACAGATGTTTCTGGTTTATATTTTTGTCTAGATTTTCTAGTTTTCCTTGGGAGAAAAATGAGTTTAAAACAACATAGTCCACCATTTGCTAAAGACATAACTTTCCGGATTTCTTTTAAATACCCAGTGCCTCTGGGGAAATTCTGTTGATAATTAAATTAGTTCAAATTGGGTTTACACACACCTCTTTGGGAATATATCAATTGCATGAAGTAAGGTCTATTTGGAAATGTTTTTTATTGGGGCTTTTAAAAAACACAAGTTCTTGATTTTTCCCTTGAAGACACTTAATAGAGACATGTTCAGTGAGTGAACAAATGTCTCAGTGGACAATCCCTGGTTGTGTCAGCTTCTTGGTCTGATTATAACCAATTTCCTACAAAGTCCAGTAAATGAAAGAGCCTTGGAACTACACACACCTCAGCTCCCAATACACCTGACTGCCTCTGGTACATTTTCTGTGCATGTCTTAAAGATGTAAACTTGATCATGTCACTCCCCTGCTGGCTTCCCTGTGACCTTGGAAGGAAGACCAGAGCACACAGCAGGACCCTGCCGGTCTCCACCCCATGCCCTGCCGGCTCCCTCTGCAGCCCAGATCTGAGAGCCCCTCCCTGCACCGGGGCCTCTGCCCTCCACCCCCACCCTCCTCCTCCTCTTCCCACCCCCTCCCTTCCTCGCTCAGGAGACCTTTTCTGCTTCTGCAGCTCCTTCTCAGCCACTCTTCGTGCCCATGAGTGTCTGGTTGCCCCTCACTAGCACACAGGGCCAGGGGGCACGACTGTCTGCACGTTCTCATGGCTGTGTCTCAGCACAGAGCAAGACTAGGGTCGGCGAGTAAATGCGGAGTGAGTGTCCCTACACAGTGGGACATTATTCATCCATAAAAAGGAGTCAAAGTATCAGACACAAAAGGGCACTTGGTAGGATGCCATTTATATGAAGCGTCCAGACCAGGCCAATTGACAAGACAGAAGGCAGGTTCGTGCCTGCCAAGGGCTGTGGGAGGGGGAGGGACATAGCTATTATGAGACAGGTTTCTTTTGAGAATGATGAAATGTTCTGAATTAGGTTCTGGTGATAGTCGCACAACCTTGTAAATATAAACCACTGAGTGGAGCACTTTACGAGGGCAAACTTCATTGTGTACTTGAGTTTGGAGTGCGCATTTGTGGAATAAACAGTGGCCAGGAGAAGTGGCGCCTGGCAATGTCACCTCTGACTCTGGGGACCAGCCCTGGTCTCCCTGCTCCCCTCACGGTGTCCAGCCTCTGTCTTCGCAGTGGCTTGTCTACTTCAGAGCGTGAACGGTCTAATCTTGCCATGTTCCTCTCTGGAGTCGAGAGGGTAGAGTCTATACCCTTTGCCCAGGTCCCCACCTATCCCCTGGCCTGGGTTTCCTTTCTGTTTTTGTAAGACACATCTGTTTGAGAATTCTTTATTCGGCAGAAGCTAAAGCAGAAGAAACTCCCAGTCAGACACACTGAGGGTCACCTGCTTCCTGCCCAGGTTGGGGAGGGTCTTCCCTGCAGGACTCAGGGTGGGGAGGTGGTGGGGGCTGTGCCCTGGAGTCCTGGAAATGAGAAGGAGCCTCAGACCCCTTGTAGACCTCCTGCCCCTCTACCCTATTGGCAGGGTGCACAGATACTCGTCAGACATCCATGCAAGTCCTGGGCACAGGGAGGGTCAGCACAGACCCAGCCCCGTCCCGGGTGTGTAATCTCACAGAAGAGACGTGTACCTGCTTGAGTGCAAGTGGTGAGGGCAGAGGGGTGAGCAAGGCCCCATGACCCAGTCCAGGGATCTGGGGAGTAGAGCTGGGGCTGAGTAAGAGGGCAGAAGGGGGGAGAACAAGGCCTGTGACCCAGTCCAGGGAGAAGAACATGAGCTAAGGACACACAGATTGGGACAAGGGCCCCCATGCCCAGGACTCCAGTAGTAGGCATAAGGCTGGGAGCTTGTGCCAGTCATAACTCTGAGTTGTACGTGTCCAAAACCCCAAATACAATGGCATAAGGCAAGAGAGAAATGTATTGGCTCAAGCATATAAAAAATTCGAAACAGCTTCAGACATGGCTTGATCCAGGCACGGCCTGGTAAGAGGTTGTCATCAGAGCTTCTCTCAGCTTTGCTTCCTCCAAAGTTTCCTTCCTCCTGGCCACAAATTGACCACAGCTCCTGACCTCACACATGGACCCAGCCACGTCCAGTGGAAAGGACAGCATGGGGTTCCCCAGCAGCCCCAGCAGACACTTCTCCTTCATCTCCTGCTCTAATGGGGTACAGTACCCCTCACTGAACTGCTCACTGTGGCAGGCTGAGGGATGTGCTGACCCAGTCCCTCCCTCCCCAAGGCGGGATGGAGGACGTGAAAGACACAGCAAGTGCCCTTCTCAGGAGGTGGGCAGTGTGCCGGTATGCACTGTGGACCTTGACCCCAACAGGCAGGTGGCAAAGCCAAGGCACAGAGTTGATGGACAGTGTGGGCAGCTCACCCTCTGGTTCACCTGAGCTCTGAAATGTGGGTGGGTGCACACCCACAAGCACCCCCAAATATACCACTTCTGACTCGATGTCCTCGTGTGCCCAGCCCTCCCCACTAAGGGGTCCCTTCTGAGTTTTTTCCCACTGTTCTTCCACAGCATTGTATACACAACCCCATCCTAGGCCCTGCTTCCTCCTGCCGTGCCTCAGACCCTCCCCCAGAAGCCCCTTATGCTCAGTCAAGCCCCTGGAACCTGCCCACGGGGGCCATGGGCCCAGGTGTGGTGCTGAAAGGCCTGCTCTGCGGGCCTGTGCCCAGGAACCTCAGAGACAGGCCTCCTTCTCCAACCTTGGTCATTCCCACAGCTGAAAAAGGAGAGGTCAGAGTGGGTGGCATCAGAGAACCCAAGAGCTCTGGAAGACACCCGTTACCCACACAGGAGGGGCAGCTGGGCTCTGTGATGCCACCTCCGATGGTGGGAAGGGCACTACGGCCCCCCGCCTCCCAGAGAGTGGTGTGTGCTGATGGGCAATGCCTGGCTGGAGTGTGTACATGGGGCAGCTGCCTGTGTGTCCAAAAGTTTCCATCTGAGCTGCTTTCTCTGTTCCAGGCACCTACGTGATGACGGTGACCGCCAATGACGCTGATGACAGCACCACGGCCAATGGGATGGTTCGGTACCGCATCGTGACCCAGACGCCCCAGAGCCCATCCCAGAACATGTTCACCATCAACAGCGAGACAGGAGACATCGTGACGGTGGCGGCCGGCCTGGACCGGGAGGTAAGGCTGATGCGGGGACACGCAGGGTTGGAGAGCCCCAGGGTGCTGGGGGGTGCAGGGCCAGAGCTGCCCGTGGTTGGTCCCTGAGCAACTGCAGAGAGGACTCCGCACAGCAGATTCCCGATGTTAACTCCCAGCTGCTCCAGGAGACCCCTGGCCGGGCACCATGGGAGGCTCACAGAACCGCCCGGCAAGTGTGAGCAGCAGGGTGGGGGCACTCGGAAGACCAGGGACGGCCCGCTGGTTCTCAGGGTCCCACACAGCTCTGGGTCCCCTCTCAGGACCTCAACACACACCTGCCTGGAAGCCTCTGCCTCTGAGCATGGTGACTCGGAGGCGGACCCTCCGTCCACACAGCTCACACCTCCGTGATGGTGTGGCTGCCACAGAAGCTGCACTTCACAAATCCTGGGGTGACAGGAGAGCTCAGGTTCTGTGACCCCTCCCAGGCCCCTGTAGTCCCCCAGCCTTACTAACAAGCCCCCCATGTCATCTCCAGCATCCACTCTGAGACCAAGCATGCTCTGCCCAGTGCAGGGGCATCCCCAGGCATTTGGCCAGGTGTCCCCTTCTGGGCACCCCCTAGAGGCCCTGGGCACCCCCAAGATCATCTCAGGCTCCTGGCTGACAGCCCACTGTTCCCCGGGGCAGAGGGTCACCTGCCTGCTCCTGGCTGTGCGGCCTGTTTGCCCCGTGACCACAGCAGCCAGGCTCATCCCAGACGCCATCTCCCACTAAAGCTGGTGGCTCACAGGACCCGTGCAGCCACCTCGCCGAGATCAGAGCAAGCAGGGCAGCTGCTGCTCACTGGATACTTGCTAGCAGGGCCCCCGTGGCCACTCCCTGACATCAGGCTCTGTCTTTGTCAGTGCTCAGAAGGCGCCATGGCCCTGATCTCTGGATCTCCTGGGACCCTGCAGTGCACTGGAGCTTTTAGGGGTGAACCTAACTGGGATGGCAGGCCTTCCCTTCCCGAGTTTGGAGCTGCACTTTGGCCCTGAAAGCCAGGGCTTGACCCACGGTGTGGCCACCGTCTTGGCCTTCCAAATCAATCGTTGCCAGGTTGTAACGTGGAGAAACCCCACCCACCCCTGTCCCTGGGATGTGCATAGTGGTTTTCTTGGAAATCTCTAAGCTATAATGAATGGGATGATGCCCAGGGAGGCACTTGAGAGCTAAGGGCCACCCGGCAGGTGACACCACGGCTCTCTGAGGACCTCGTCACTTCCTGCCCTTTGGCCACAGCCGTCCCTTCCCTGACACACGGTCAGGACACACCTGCCTAACCTTTAGTTAGGGGTGCTACAGGGGGTGGGCAAGTGGGTGCTGGGAGGCGCCAGCTGTGGGGAGGGTTTGGGGTGCTCCTCGGGGAGCACGCATCACGAGGCAGGAAGCCCCGGCTCAGACACGGGCTCGGCCTGCATTCATGGTGTCCACAGCCGCCTTGCAGCATCCTCTCCGTTTCGCCGAGTCCAGATGGGGAGCAGTTCCCCGAGGTCATGGGTGAGTGGGGCACAGCCCCAGGTCTTTGGTTCACCTGCTGCCCTTCCGCCCCTGCACGAACAGCAGTGGGGCACTGCTCCTTCTGTGTCCGAGCAGCCGAGGGTGGGACAGGTGGCTGGGAGGGCTGAGTGTTTTAAGCTTAGTTTTAGGAAAGAGTATCTACCAAAAAGTACACGTAGACAACATCCGTGGAATCTCCACAGCTAAAAATACTGAAAGGCCCCAAAGCAGTCAGCAGGGGGTGCAGGCTCTGAGTGGCAGGTGCTAAAGCGACCGAGAGACCATGGAGTCCTCAGGTCTCACTGGCTGGCCTGGGCACCCCACAGGTGGGGCACCCTTGTCCTTCCCAGGGCAGGTGTCTCCACAGGAAGGTCAGGGCTTGTGACAAGGACCAAGCCCGACTCCCAAGGCTTGGCTCCCCCCTGGCCCCGCAGCTCGGCCAAGTGAGACCCACAGCCCTGGCCACCTAGAGCCCTGCCCTCACTGACCAGGCCCCTGGGAGGCCGACCTGGCTGCTGACCACCTGCAAAATGTTCCAAACAAAAATGCTTCTTTAAAAGCACATGGTTTGGGAGAATCGACATTGTTGTGAAGTCCATACTGCCAAACTGAATTATAGAGTCAATGCAATTCAATTCCCATCAGAATCCCAACATCGTTTCTCATGAATCTGGAAAAAATGAACCTAAATTTCATATGAAACCAAAAATGACCCAGAATAGCCAAAGAAATCCTAAACAGAAAGAACAAATCCAGAAGCATCACATGACCTGACTTCAGAATATCCTTCAAGACTATAGTAACCAAAGCAGCATGGTACTGGTGTAAAGTTAGACACATGGGCTGATGGAAGGGAATAGAGACCCAGAAATAAAGCCAGATAGACACAACCAAGAGATTTCGACACAGAAGACAAAAACATACCCTGGGGAGAGGAAGCTCTCATCATCAAATGGTGCAGAAGGACAGGACAGCCCCACTCAGGAGGGTGAAGCTGGGTCTCTCTCTCCTGGCACATACGAAGACAAATTCAAGATGGATAAAGACTTAAATGTAAAGCATGAAACCATAAAAACCCTTAAAGAAAATGTAGGGAAAAATTCTTCTGGACGTCAACCTAGGCAAAGAATTTGTGACTAAGATGCAGAAAGTAAATACAGCAACAACAAAAGAAATAAATGGGACTTAGCTAAAATGTCTCTACTCTACAAAGGAAATAATCGACCCAGTAAATAGCCTGCAAAATGGGAGAACATACGGGCCGACTACACATCCAACCAAGGCCCGAGACCCAGAATCTATGAACGACAAATCAGGAAAAAGCACGAGTAACCCCATCCAAAAGCAGGTAAAAGATACAGACTCTTCTCAAAAGAAGATGAACAAATGGCTTACAAACATATGAGAAAAATGCTCACCATCACTAATTGTCAAGAAAATAAAAACTAAACCACAATGAGATACCATTCTACCCCTGTCATAATCGCCATTATTAAAAAGTCAAAAAACAATAGATGTTGGCAGGGCTGGAGTGAAAAGGGAATCCATCCCACCGGGGGATCTCCCCAAAGGAGACATCATTGCATAAGGACACACCTGCACCCACATGTGCGTCTCAGCACCATTCACAGTAACAAAGATGCAGAATCAGCCGAGTGCCTGTCAACTGACGAGGGGATAAAGAAAGTGGTGGGGCGTCTCACACACGCACACACACCACTCCATGGAGCGCTGCTCAGCCAGGGGAAGGGATGGGATAATGTTATCTGCAGCAACCTGGGTGGACCTGGAGGCCATTATGCTAAGTGGAGTATCTCAGGAGGGGAACAACAAATGCCACACGTTCTCACTAATAAGTGGGGCTCGGCAAGGGGCGCACATGGTCATGGAGGGCAGCAATGGACGTTGGGTACCAAGGGGAGGGAGGGATAAAAGCCCGCCTGTCCAGACAGCGTTACCCAGCATTACATACCATATCCACCTGCAAAAGACGCTGTAACCCCTAAGTTTTTAAAATACAATTAGTTAAGCAAAACCATTAGTGGTGTGGTTGACATTCATAAAGACTCCTCTGCTCCCTTCTCCGTCTCCCACCCCCTATCCCCTTCTTGCCCAGACCCTCTCTCCCACACTGCTGCCCACGCTTTGTCTCTGCCCATGGTTAGAAGTCGTGAGGTTGCTGGGAGAGTTCCCACTCCTGCAGGAGCACCAGAGCCAGCCTGGGCTTGTGTTTTGTGCTGCCAGCTCTTCCCTCCCTGGGCTCCCAGGGAAGATGAGAATCATGGCTCATAGTTACCACTTTTGGAGCAGGACAAGCATAGTCTACCACAGACACCAGCTTGGGATAGTCAGCAGCAAACAGCAGAACAATAGGGTTGAAGGTCGGAGCCCTGGGCATCCGGCATCAGTTGAACCAATGGAGGTGAGGCCAAGTGACCAGCCACCCCATCTGGGGACTGATGATCCCATCTGGGGACCTCATCTGGGGACTGATTACCTTCACTGGCCTGAGTCACTGGCCCTTGGAAGCCAGGTTCTGTCTCAGCCTGGGCTCCAGCCTGTAAGAACAGGTTGCGGATTGGAGCCCTTCTTCCTCGGCCAGGTGGTCACACTCTGGCTGGACACCTGCATGCCCAGATTTGAAAAGGGCACGTCTATACACTGGCAGCTGCTTTTTTTTTTTTTACTTTTTTCCATTTTATTAATAAAATGATTTCTCCCCCTGCCCTTGTTCAACAAGCTGCCTTTGGGGGAAAAATCCCACACTTTCTTTCAACAGCAGCTTGCCATCTGACAGAGAAAGTCATCTTTAGGAGGGGAAAATCCACAAACATAATTGCCACCATGTCTAATTAGGCAGAGCTATGTAAATCGAGCGTTTCTACATGATTAAAATGTCAGGAGAGACTTCGATAAGACACGCACTGCTCAAGAGTCTCTCGTGCACCTCGTCAAGTGCTCCTCTCCCAGAGCTGGTCATCGTGCGCTCTCTGCTAATTAGAATATTTATGGCCTAATAAGAAGCCGGGTGCACCACTCCACTCTGTTCTGGAGGTGCCCGCGGTGCCCGCGCCCGCTCCGTCCTGATTTCTGTCATGTAATTAGCACTGAGCCCGCCTCATCCCCAGCCGTGCCCCTCCGCGCCTTGATAAAGATGATTTGGCTATTGGAAAGTTGACAATCTCCTGGTCACCTTCCACTTGAAAGCTCTTCCCAAACACGGTGGGCTGGGTTACCTCCCTCAGGGTCTGAGCGATTTGGAGGAAAGCAAAACCAACGCTCAAGGAAGGTCCCCACCCTGCATGGTCACCAGGTAGAAAGGTGTCCTGGAGTGACCGCGTGGCTGGGCATCCTCACCTCTGTCGCGGACTGTAAGGGATGTATCCACAGTATTTAAATTCAGGCAGAAAACGCTCTTTGGAGACAAGACTGGTTTTCTGCCCTTTGCCTCAGGAGAGCTTTGCGATGTTCTGGAAGTGTTGTGGGGGTGTTCTGAAACCCCTCTCCCAGGAGACAGGTCCTGTAGGCCTCGTGGGGACGGCATCTGCATCAGAGGGTGGAGGCACAGCTGGGCATTTCTCTCTGGTGGGTTTTGAATCATTTTCATGGGACCCTGGGTTGAAAACACCAAATGAGACTCTGGTCTCAGAGGAGAACTTTTGAGCAATTGAGGCTGACTTGCCCTGACACCCCAGGTTGGGCTTTTACCCCGGATGTCTCTTTGGTCTCCCGTCCCACCCCAACAAGGGTGCAGGGGCCCATGTGGCACCTCAAAGGTGTAACGCTTGGCAGCCTCCAGCCACCCCAGAAGCCACTCACTCCTACAAGGGCCCCTCTGTGGAGAGCCACGTTTCCAGCCCTGTGAGCCCGCGTCATCACAGCCATGCCCTGCTATGCGTGTTAGCCTTCTGCATGTTTTTTGTACAGAAGTGACACATTTATAATAGAAAACTCAAACACAAGAAGAACCCAACAATTCTGTCCTGTCCCCAGGGGTGTGTACGCTTCCTCTTGGACAGAGGCACTTTCCTCTCAAAAGGCATGGTGGCCCCTCTCGCACCTAGCGGCTGCGTGATGAGAACCACATCCACATGCCCCAGGAGGCAGGAGCCCCCAAGGAGGGACCCGGACCTAGGCTGGGTCTGGCCGGCCGTGCCGGCCATGGTGGCAATGGCTAGTACGGGTGACGCAGCTCTGAGGGCAGAGACAGGGGTATGTGTGGGCAGGGCTGAAGGAAGCCTCCTCTGCTCCAGAGGAGCAGTGTCTGCTGCTGTCCAGGGATTTCTGATGGCCAAAGCCTGGCGGGACAGGCTGGCTGGAAGAGGAGAGGAGAAGCCGGGAGTTATATGGAATGAGGCCTCAGACCCCAAGAGCAAGGACAGCGGATGCCAGTGGAGCCTGGTTTCCGGGGGAAGCCGAATGGTAGAGGAGGAGGGGGAGAGCACAGGACAACTCAGGCCACGTCCCCAGAAGGCCTAGGAGTGGACCCCCATCCTAGAGAGGAGGCTGAGGGCCCCTTGCACCCACCAGGCTTGTAGGGCCCTCGGCAGCATCAGGCAGGGTACAGCTCAGGGGCAGCTCCCTCCTGGGTGCCACCTGCCGCGGATACCCCACAGCCCTGACAGCTCACCACCCAGGCTAGACAGAGGGAGTGAGCCTCAGATTCTTCTGAGGGCGGTCCCAGAACCTCAGACAACCTGTACTGGGTGGGGAGGGAGGGGGAGAGAGGAAGCTTCCATGGCTGAGATGGCCGAGGGTGGTGCTCAGGGGCAGGGAAGGGGTGGCCTCGAGGAGAAACCACCATTTCAAGGCTCTCACTGTACTGGCGACGACTCCCCAAGTGAGGCTTCAGTGCTGATCGTGGTGAGGGTTGGGCTCAGCCTGGCAGGAGATGTTTCCCTCTACACCCAAGGTCCCACCTCAGAACGTCCAGCGGCCAATTAGCTCCCCAAGGTCCCACCTCAGAATGTCCAGTGGCCAATTAGCTCCCCAAGGCTCCTGCCTCAGAACGTCCAGCGGCCCTGCAGGAGGCCCTGTGTGCACAGAGCCCACTATTGGACTCTCCATCCCCAGAGCCCACCAGCATCTCAGGGGAAACTGACCAACTTCACATCCAGCCTTGCTGCTACCCCTCCATGGCCTGGACGTGGTGCCCACTGTGGCCTCACACAGGAAGCAGGGCCTGAGGGAGGCAGTGTGGCCCCTGTGCCAGGCTCTGGGCTGGTCACTGTCCAGGCTTCAGGGGCCCATGCAGGGCTGCCCTCTGGGGCAGGGGGACAGTGTCTAGTCCTCGGACAGAGCCCTGGCAGTGCCACCTGGGCTGGGCCTCGGCTGCTCCGTCCCTTTGTCGGTCTGATCAGAGTCCAAACTGGCATCTGTCAGATGTGTTGGGTTTTTATTAATCTTTTTGAACTTGGCTAACATTGATACAGGAGATTTGTAAACAAATCCATTTCCAGAGTCTCTTAAAATTTGGCCACTCTGGTGGGAGGGAGGGCCTAGGCTCAGAAGCCGTGAGGGAGGGCCCCTGGGGCTCTGGGACCATGCCGCAGGCCACCAAATGTGTCACTCACTGCGCAGCAGCTGTTAGTGTCATGGAGAAAGGGCCGTGAGCCTCAAGCGTGGGAAGGAGCGTGTTTGCTCGTGGAAGGGAAGGATGTCCCGTGCTGTCTGAACTCCGAACGCCCCAGACTCCCCGCCCGTACCACTCCTACCTGCAGGTGCACCATCCAGCCCTCTGTGACGCCTCCCCCGACCCCCCACCCACACCGGCTCAAGCTGCTCAGACTGTGATGACACCGCCCCACTGGCCTCCGGCCTCCACTCCTGCCCTCACCTGCCCTTGCCCCTACCCTGCCTCCCTGCCCAGACACCAGCCTGAGCACTAGGGGCTCCAACCCTCCTGCGGTTTCCTGCCCCCCCCCCCGAGTAAGAGCCAAGTTGCTCCTGTGCCCTCTGTGTCTGGAGCCCCTCCCTGCCGTCCACCTTCCTGGGTGCGACATGTGGCAGGCCCAGGATGCCCACAACAGAGAGCGGCCTCACTGGTCAGGTGTGAGATGTGCCTGGGCAGCTGTGACATGGCCCCTGGAGGGGAATGGGCCCATGGCTGTGCCCCAGGGTGGGCCTGGGGAGGCCTCATCCACTCACTCCCTCTGCTCTTCCCAGATGTCTGTGGCCGCTTTGGGCTGCTCACCTCCCCTCAGGGCCCAGCAGAGAAAGTGAGAGGCAGAGAGAGAGGTGGGGTGCGGGAGTGCGGGGCAGGGGCACAGCCACCCAGAGACAGAGAGGTGGGGTGCAGGAGTGCGGGGCAGGGGCACAGCCACCCACGCTGCAGCTGTGACGTGTCACTCCTTCTCCTGGCTGAGCACCATACCACTGCAAGGACTGGCCACGCTGTGTGTATTCATCCGCTGATGGACCCTGGGGTTGCTCTAACCTGGCTGTGTGTCAGTGCTGCTGTGAACTTGGGTGAACAAGGTCTGGTGGGCACTTACTCAGCCCTGGGATTGCCAGGTCACGTGGCGACTCTGTCTCCTGTGGACACACTGGCCCACTCTCCCTGGTGCCTGCACTCCCCAGCCCCAATCCTGGACACCAATCACACCAGGCAACCCCAGGTGCTAGGCAGACTCCAGGAGCTGGGCAGCCTGGGAAGAAGGGACTCGAGGAAGAGGCCTGCCCAGGCTGCTCCTCCCACCCCCAAGGGGACAGAAGTTTCAGCAGTGACAGCCCAGAAAGGCCCTTGAGGGTAAGGTGGCAGGGGACAAAGGGGGTGGCAGCAGGAACAACACTGACCCCCGAGGGCCTGCAGCCCCTTCCAAGCAGGAGCAGCAGTGGTCTGGCTCCAGCCTCATGTGAGGGGACACAGGGCTCTGTGAGCCTGGGGGGCTAAGGGGCTCTGAGCCTGAACTGGCCACACACTGGCCTGCTCAGTGCAAGCCGGGTGGGCAGGGAGGCATGCTCGCAGCCTAACAGGTGAGATGGGCCCCTGCTCAGGTCACCTCGAAGGTCTGAGCTACTGACCTGGGCACCTCTTCACCGAGCATTCAGGCGGGTATGGACGCCGGCGGCCTTCCCAGGCAGGCGCCGACTGTGGGTGGATGGACATTCTGCACACGGGTGTGCTGAGCTGCTGGAGGTGAGAAAGCCCAGCGACAGTCCCCGCAGCATCTCCCTCCTGAACATGGAGGTGGCCAGAAATCCCTTTTTAATGAGTTCACTGGCTCCACTGCTGAAGGTGCGGCTGGCACCAGAGGCGTCTGCCCTGTGCCCCCAGCAGGAGCGATAGGGTTCCGGCTGGCCGACTGGGGCCCTGCTCAGGGCATTCATGGGCGTACAGCACTGCCGCTGCCCACCACCCACTCAGCCACTCCACAGAGGGTTGAAACAGAGTGGAGGCTGCAGAATTCAGCCTGTGGGTGGGGATGCCGGCCCAGAGCTGAGGCCGGGGGGCCCAGGAGTTGTTGCCACAGACCAGCTCTGATCTTGGGCTGTCCTCCACCTTCTAGGGCTCAGTCTGACCACCTGAAAAGTGGGGAGGGCACCACGCCTGGACTCCCGAGGGCTGGTCAGAGGCTGCACATGCACACACAGCCATGTGGTCTGTTAGGGTGCCAGAGGCCCAGGACACCCCAGAAACAGGCCCACCCTGCTGGCACCTTGGCGCTCCCTGGCCCTCCTGGAGTGAAGGACGGAGTGGGCTTTAGGCAAAGAAATGAAGTCCCAAATAAGCCTTTTTAAAAAACATGTCAAAACCCACAGCCTGGGCTCAGTGCCTGTGGTTCAAGTGGCTAAGGCACCAGCCACATACATCTGAGCTGGCAGGTTCGAATCCAGCCCAGACCCTCCAAATAACAATGACGGCTGCAACCAATAAAATAGCCAGGTATTGTGGCGGGCGCCTGTAGTCCCAGCTACGTGTGAGACGGAGGCAAGAGACTCGCTTGAGCCCAGGAATTGGAGGTTGCTGTGAGCTGTGATGCCACAGCACTCTATCCAGGGTGACAGCTTGAGGCTCTGTCTCAAAAAAAAAAAAAAAAA
>CAUYON010159144.1:0-13450 GCA_963573935.1 Arctocebus calabarensis | reverse complement strand
ATGGCCGGGCGTTGTGGTGGGCGCCTGTAGTCCCAGCTACTTGGGAGGCAGAGGCAGGAGACTCGCTTGAGCCCAGGAATTGGAGGTTGCTGTGAGCTGTGATGCCACAGCACTCTATCTGGGGTGAAAGCTTGAGGCTCTATCTCAACAACAACAACAACAAAAAATGGTGTATAACCTTTTTAATGGATCACCTTTTCTTTAATAGCCACATCTCAACAATCTTCAATTACCATCCAGTTCAGATGTTTACGTCTAACCATCTTCCTCCCTTTAATATCACTCTCAAACTCTCGAAAGTCAGACTTGCTCTTGACTCTTCTGCAACTTAGAACCTCTGACAGATGTTTCACCTGGAGCCTTGATAAGCTGTTGTCCTGTGGCCTTGTATCGTCAATGGCACTCACACCTTCTCTGCCACACCAGCCATGTGGTGCCAGAGAAACCCAAAGGAAATGGTGACATTGAAGTCATTTCACCCTGACAAAAAGGACACTGACTTCCTGCCCTCCAGAGCCCTCATTCCTCAAAACTTCTTGCTATGCAGTGTATTGAATTTTGCACTTTTTAAGTGGCTTCTTCAGTACTCAACTGTTTTAAAACAAACACTGTTTGGTATTGCCTTGTATGTACGCTTACTAGTTCAAGAATGTGTCCATCTGAGCCTTCAAAGGCTGAGAGAACTCACATGCAAATGTCACCCCAGGGGCCGCAGTTCGGCCATGCAGCAGGCCCCTGGGACAGGCAGAGGTCCCACACAGCCCACGGATAGCTGAATGCAGCAGCACCTGCTTTTCAGGGCTCACTTCACAGTTCATATTCCCAGTGAGAGGATTCTGTGGGTTGTTTGCTACCATCTGATATGGATAGAAATTTACACCAAACTGATGAGAACTCACTTGGCTTCGTCCATCTCCGTGTGGCCTGGGTGTGGCTGCTTTTCATCCTCAGCGTTGCAGGTGTTTATATTTCTCCCAGTACATGTGGTACCACCCCTAACGGTTCATGCAGGGATAACATGAGGATAATAGTTGAGGTCACTATTCTTAAAAGTAACAGACATCCAAAGTTCCAGACACTCTACCAGAAGCCTTTAGGAAATAGACTACTTCTCTTATACCCACAGTAACAATGTTGCTTGGTACTGACCGACTTTATCAAATAAATAAGAAGTATTCCACAGTGTATTTATAAATGTCCTAAAAGTGTGTTCTTACAGTTCCCACAATCCCTGATGATCTTTATAAAACTCATGCGTTAAACCTTTTTTATCCCTCATACTCGGATTCCACTAATGTATACATATACGTATACGTATATAAACATCAGGGATTGCACAAGAAAACTTCATATACTTTGGTTTTATTCTTCCTTGTATAACCCCATTAATTTTTATCACTTCATTTTACATACAAATTCATGGAGACTGAGAAGTAAGAACTTTTTCCAAAAAATCACAGTTTGTAAACAGGATCTAAGACCAGTTTCACTGGGCGGCACCTATGGCTCGTTGAATGGGTCGCTGGCCCCATACACCGAAGGTGGCGGGTTCAAACCCGGCCTCAGCCAAACTGCAAAACAGAAAAATAGCCAGGCGGTGTAGCAGGCACCTGTGGTCCCAGCTACTCAGGAGGCTGAGGCAAGAGAATTGCCTAAGTCCAGGAGTTGGAGGTTGCTATAAGCTGTGTGACGCCAGGGCACTCTACTGTGGGCAAAAAAGTGAGCCTCTGTCTCTATAAAAAAAAAAAAAAAACAAAACAGATTCACTGATTCTGTATCTCTTTCAACCAGGTTGCCTATGCAAAGGCTAATTTCTATTCATCCTACAAGCAGTAATACTAATGAGTGGGCTCCACACTGACCAGCCTTTCTAGCTGCTTGGATTGGGGAAACTCCAGCAATATCAGACTGACTTCATGTTTTCAGTGTCGTCAATGCCTTTGGGTGACTGAGCTCCTATGACATGAACCAGGAAATGCACTTTATCATAAGATATGAAGGATCCCACAGCCATGATTTCCACTATTAGATGGGGTTTTTCCATGTGGAACAAAAGCTGTCACACACAGGGCTCAGAGGCCAGCGGGTGCCCATCCTCACAGCATCGCATCACAGATGGAAAATCAGCCTAGCTCGTGTGTCCACCCCTGGGCAGGGTGCTCTCCAGTGATTCTGTGGCTATAACAACGGGGCAACGCAGCTCCACCCGGTCCCAAGAGAGGCCGTCCAGGTGAATGACGCCCAACAGTTGTAAATTTCCTTTTGTTCTTTAGCTTCCTTACATTTGGGGAAATACCTTTTTTAATAGAAAACTGAATAAGAAAAATAAAAGTTTCTTCTCCTAACCTACAGATGCTAGTCTCTCATTCACAGAAAAATGTACCTGCTTAACATCTACTTTGATTTCCTTGGACTTGAATGAGTTATATTGTCTTCAGATAATAAGAGCAAACTTTACTATGCCCCCCATGTGCCAGGCATGATGCCCCTTTCACTGATTCCCCAACAACCCACCAGAAAGGAATGTTAACTTTTCTCCATTTTGCAGATGAGGAATCTGGGACTCAGAGGCTCGTCCAGTAGGTGCAGGGACCCCAGGCTTCATCACAAATGCATGTGGTTCCGGAAAACCCTCACAGGGCCGCAGAACTCTCTGGTCCTCTGCCAGCCTCATTTGATCTGGAAATGAACATACTTTGAAAGTTAGCCAGAGAATTATGATCTATTAGGCATCAATCTCACATGGGATTTCATGCACATTTACAGATATGTGCGCTCAGCCCATGTTTTAATAACATTCCACAATTCATTTCTGAGACCTCTGTGGAACTTCCTGTGTGCATTCAGCCTCATTCCTTCTCTTTCTATGAAAGCAAAGTGACGACTAGAGAAGGTGTAATTGTGGGAGGTTTCCTCCATGGCTATGGGTTCCAAAATCCCCACATACCACAGAACTCAAGGGCCATGGCCTCCAGGTGTCCTTTTTTCCACAGCAGTTGGAACTTGTCCCCTGCTTTGTGTTTACAGCGAATCTCTTTCTTCTGGTGCCCAAAGAGAAAGCAGGATATCTGTTTTTACACAGAGTGAAAACAAATCCCTCTACCTCCTGTCCACTTGATCCAGGCTGGTTGTTGCTGGGATATCCCTTTGAAAGAAGAAAGCCCTAAACATCCAAAAGGGGTTGTTGGATTTTAGTTGGATTTGAGCTATCCCCAAATAACTAGAGTGCAAGATCATGGCATCGTGTGGCCCACAGCAGGCAGCACTCCCCAGAAAGCCCACACTCACCTGTTGGAGCTGTCCTCCTCCGCACAGGGCTCACCCTGACATCCATAACCACCCAGATAGTATAAAAATCAAGTTTCCGGGCTTCCCCCAGGTGAGCTGACTCGGTCTCAGGAAGATGGCCCTGGGAGATTAAAAACTCTACCATCAGCAACAGTGGCACCAGCCACATACACATGAGCTGGCAGGTTCGTATCCAGCCAGGGCTGCCAAACAACAATGACGGCTGCAACCAAAAAATGGCTGCACGTGGTGGTGGGCACCGGTAGTCCCAGCTACTTGGGAGGCAGAGGCAGGAGACTCACTCAAGCCCAGAAATTGGAGGTTGCTGTGAGCTGTGATGCCACAGCACTCTATCCAAGGTGACAGCTTGAGGCGCTGTCTCAAAAAAAAAAAAACCAAAAAACAAAAAACTCTTTTTTAAGGGATGAAGTCTTGCTGTGTAACTCAGACAGGCCTCAAGTGATCCTCCCATCTCGGCCTCCCAAAGTGCTAAGATTAAGGCATGAGCCACTGACCCTGGCCTGTTCTTTTGATCTATGCATTTAAACTCATTACTAAACGACTTCCTCATTGTTCAAAAACCAAACTGGCTGCTTTGTGCTCACCACTAGATGGTGCCAGAACCCTGGTCTGTGACCTCCACCCTCTGACAGGGAGGAGGTCCCACTTTTGCTGGGAGGCATTTTAGAGGACAGACACTCTAATGAAGTCAAATCTAGAAGAGAATTTCAAAAGGAACAAGGGAAAAAAGGGCCAAACATAAGAGTACTAAATCTGGACGCTAGCACAGGAAAAAGTTGGGTGCCAAAATAATTAGTGGGTCACAGAAGCTGGAATATTTTCTGGCAGAGTCCTACCACCCCACCCGGCCCTCAAAAGGTGAAAAGTGTGCAGGAGACGAACTGCCCCCAACCAGAGCCCTGACAGCCTGGGCGGCAGCCCCAGATAAAGTTTCAGTCAGTCCCAGAGCTCCAGAGCAGGCGATCTGATCAGGAGCCAGGCTGGTTTCTGTCTTCCTGTCAGTGCGGCCACTCACCCCACAGGAAGCAGGCGCTGTTTACTGCCTTTGTGTCCACCAGCGGGGCCCTTTCCCCCCAGACAGGCCGGAAGAGCAGCCAGGGCTCCAGCTCCTGGTGCTGATGAGGCTCACTATGTCCCCCTGGTAGAGTGTCCTGGCATCACAGCTCATAGTAACCTCAAGTCTTGGGCTCAAGCGATTCTCTTGCCTCAGCCTCCATAGAAGCTGGGACTACAGGTGCCTGCCACAACACCCAGCTATTTATGTTGTTGGTATTGTTGTTACTTGCTTGTTTAGCAGGTCCTGGCCGGGATGAAAGTCACCAGGCCCGGTGTACATGGCCAGCACCCTAACCACTGAGGTACGGACACTGAACCAGTGCTACCTTTTCAAGTTGTCCCATGGAAAATGTCTTTCTAGGCATGTCACTGTGGGTCACAGGGGGTTGGCCTGGTCTAGAGGGTGGGTTGCTTCAAGGCAGGCGAGTACTCCACATCATGTGGGCTCAGTGCCTGCAAGAGGCTAATGGCTCAGGGTCCACAAGAAGTCCTGAGGTAAAGCAGTAGCATGGCCAGCTTCCCAAACTCTTACTTTGATCACCTTTGAAAATGATCTCTTTATCAAATAGAGAAGATGATTTCTTTCCCCACCCCCTAAAATATTGGGATGAGATGCTTTCACTATTGTTTTGGGGATTTTTTTCCTTGCCTCTAAAATAAAATGAACTGAAACAATAAAACCCTGATTTTCAATCACATAACTTCCTCAGTTGCTTCAAGCCCTGGGCCATGGTCCATTGCATCCTGGCAGCTCATTAATTCAATTTGTGCTAAGGGAATTCCTTGTAGGAGCCATGCTTGGAGCAGGTGCTGAGTGCAGAGACCAACAGGCCCTCCCTGCAAAAGCCCCCTGGCACGGAGACAAGTTAGCTCGGCTTCGTCAGCTTGGGCTATGGTGACAACATACCACAGACTGGGTAGCTTCAACCACCAGGCATTTTCTCCTTGTAGTTTTAGTGGCTAGAAGCCCAATGTCAAGGCAGAGAAGAGCCCAAGTAGAGCTGCTTCCTGTGGTGTCCACTCACGTGACACAAAGAGAAAGTTCTGGAGTCTCCTCTTCCTCCTGAGGACACTTAAGAATAATCCCTTCATAGGGCCCCATCCTCACGACCTCATCTAACCTAACCCCCCAATAGGACCCACCTCCAAATACTGTCGCATTAGGGGTAAAATCTTATTGTTTACTTATTTATTTATTTTGAACAGAGTCTCACTCTGTCCCCTTGAGTAGAGTGCCCTGGTGTCATAATAGCTCACAGCAACCTCAAACTCTTGGGCACAAGCAATCCTCATGCCTCAGGTTCTCGAGTAGCTGGGACTACTGGAGCCTGCCATGACACCCAGCTAATTTTTCTATTTTTAGTATAGATGAGAGTCTCTCTCTTGCTCAGGCGCTTTCAAACTCCTGAGCTCAAACAATCCATCTGTCTTGGCCTCCCAGAATGCTAGGATTACAGGTGTGAGCCACAGTGCCTGGCAGGGGGTGAGGTCTTCAATGTATGAATTTGGGAGTGATACGAACAGTGCATAGCAACCTGGTCATTGGGATTAACAAGGAGTGACAGTTTTAAGGAAAGGCTGATGAGCACAGCTGATAGAAACAAAGAACCCTTTGAGGGAGACAAACTCTTGAGGTGGGTCTTGAGAGATGAGCAGGAGTTTGCCAAGAGGGCAATGCATTACAGGCCAAGGAGAAGGGTATCCTGCCTAAGACCTAAGACCTGTCAGTATCAATCATTTTAATTGCTCAGAGAGCAAAATAATTAAGAGACGTCTCTAGCAAATCACTTTTCAAAAAGGATTTAGTTCAGCTCTTGTAGGTGTCCCTCAGAGAATGGTGCTCTCCGAAATGATGATTCTGCTGTAATGAACTTTAAAAACTCTCTGGATAGATGGGCAAATACCATGTTGCTTTTAGAATGTCCCAGTCATAAGAGGTATATTGATCTTGCCAGTTCCTCTGGGACTTAAGTCTCGGGGTGTGACCTCAGGGATGTGTGGTGATACAAACAATAAAGGCTGAAAGCACAGCTTTGGGTGGAAGTCTATGTGGGTTCTCCACTTACCTGCTGGGGACCTGCATCCTCCTGGGACCCCAGCCCCTGATCCCTCAATCACTAACCAGGTCACAACAGAGGCTTATGGTGTAGCTTTCGTGAGGCCCCAAGGAGATCAGGTGGGCAGAGCTGGGCAGACGCCTTAGCCACTCCCTCTCAATTCCCAGGGGTAATTGGTCGGCTCTCAGCCCACCAATCCTCCTCAGTCACCAGCCAAAGAGAAGTAACAGAATGACCCTCTGTTAAATAGATCTTTGTCCCCAAATGTGGAAGGAGATGACTTTTTCAGATTCTTTTTAACCCTCCTCCCCCATTGGTTTCCCCAGCAAATGCTTGAACCTCACCTCTCTCTTTAAAGTTTGAGTTTAGAATGTCCTTAAAAGAGACCTTAAAGAGATTTTTACTGTGAAGAAAAGAAAGAGTGTCTGTGGCGCATCCACTGTATACCAAAGACACGTGCAAAATCCACACCCTGGTTCAATCTGCACATTCCCACCGTGTGGCAACCAAGAAGTTGCTAATTTCACTGTTGTTGATTTTGTTTGCCTGGTACATTATACAGTTTAACTTAATTCCCACATTCTCTGCAAAGCCATTTCCCCCATCTTCAAATGTTTCTTGGATGAGAAAACAGGCTCCTGTTCCATGACTTGCTCACAGGGACACTGAGTTCTCAGATGCTCAGTTACTCAGCCTGCTGGGCACAGATGCCTTCGGCTTAAGGAACATGGAAAAGAGAAAGTAGACTATGAGAGCGGTGCCCGTCAGCCTCTGCAGAGAGCCCACACTCCTTTCATGTGACCTGAGAGCAAGGAGTTCTGATTTTAGATGATGAGGTTTTTAAAAGGTAATAAACTTTCATGGTAGGACATCTGGGAACCCCTCTACTTCAGGGTTATTGTGAAAATTAAGGCAGAATATAGGGAAAGCACTTTGTACATTATCTATTAGGCAGTAAGTACTCAATAAATGATAGCTATTCTGGTTACAAATGGATCCTTTTTTAAAAAATTGAGACAGAGTCTCACTATGTCTCCCTTGGTAGAGTGCCACGGTGTGCCACAGCTCACAGCAACGTTAAACTCCTGGGCTTAAGCAATTCTCCTGCCTCAGCCTCCCAAGTAGCTGGGAGTGTTGCAGGAAGATGAGGTCCAATGGAGAGAAAGAGCCCCCAAACACCATGTTTATAAGAGGAAGGGCTTTATTCTCCAGCTGGGAGCTTACGGCATAGAAGAATTCCAAATGGCCATGCTCTCTGACTGGCCTGCTCTTTCCCTTTTTATCTACAGTCAAAAAGTTCCAACCCATAGGGACCTTTTTTATTGGCCAGTTTGAATCAAGCAGGAGATGCTATTCCAGCTCCCACAGAATTACAGGATTTCACAGAAGTGGAAATTTCCAAGTTCCAGGAAGTTAAGTTTACAAATTCCCAAGTCAGCATGGGGAGGACCCCGCAGCTGTATCCTTGTGGTCTCCTTGAGAAGACCTGTTCTCCTAGACCTCACCCTTCTCAGGTGTCCTGTCTCACGCTCCCCTTTTGAGACTTCAATATATTTTAATTTGGGATCTCAATATCAGCTTGCTTTTTCAGGTGCTGATATTAATCACTTTTCAGCACTTAGATTTTAAGGACTGTGACTCCTCTTGGGTTCGCTACTCAGGCCTTAATAGTACTGTGGTGGTGGGCTACTATATATACAAGTTTTTGCTTTTCCCAGTGTCACATTCTTTCCCCACTTTTCCCACAGTCCAAAGTTCAATTGAGACAAGTCCCTCCCAGTATGTGGCTGGAGCAGGGCATGTTGACCATCGTAAAAGTTACCTTTCCTTCCCAAGGGGCAGTGAAGCTCTATTCAGCCACCTGTGATGACTCCAGGTGAGGATTCCTTCCACCTTTGCTATCCTGCGTGTGGTCAGGATGACGGTGTAAAGTCCTTTCTACTTTGGTTTGAGGGGGACCGGGTTCGGATCCTTGACCTACACTTGGTCCCCTTGATTCTCCAGAGAAAAAGAATGTTCAGACACAAATGACTAAATAGAACAGGGTTAATTACCCAAGTGGAGATCTTCCTTATAGTCTTCCTAGGCTTTGTCTATTCAATTCAGTTTCTCCCAGTTCTTATAGGAGTCCCTGCTAAATTGCAGAGGATTGACATGGGCCTCTTTGAAGAACACCAGTGGCAGGCGGCACCCGTGGCTCAGTCAGTAGGGTGCGGCCCCTTATACTGAGGGTGGCAGGTTTGAGCCCGGCCTCAGCCAAATTGCAACAAAAAATAGCCAGGTGGGGCAGTGCCTGTGGCTCATCAAGTAGGGCACCAGCCCCATATACTGAAGGTGGCAGGTTCAAATCCAGCCTCGGCCGAACTGCAAAAACAGAAAAATAGCTGGGCGTTGTGGCGGGCACCTATAGTCCCAGCTACTCGGGAGGCTGAGGCCAGAGAATTGCCTAAGCCCAGGAGTTGGAGGTTGCTGTGAGCTGTATGATGCAACGGCACTCTACTGAGGGCAATAAAGTGAGACTCTGTCTCTACCAAAAAAAAAAAAAAAAAACTAACTAAAAAAATAGCCAGGTGTTGTGGTGAGTGCCTGTGTTCCCAGCTACTTGGGAGGCTGAGGCAAGAGAATCACCTAAACCCAAGAGCTGGATGTTGCTGTGAGCTGTGTGACGCCACGGCACTCTACCAAGGGCAACAAAGTGAGACTCTGTCTCTAAAAAAAAAAAAGAACACCAGTTACAAGACCTGTATCCAATCAAGCTTTGCTTCCTGGAAGTTTACCCATTCCTCTCTTATGGCCTTGTTCATTACACTTTACCCTGTCCAAGCTTTGGGCCCTATAAGCTACATATAATTTCCAGGTGATACCCCAAACTTTAGCTATTATTCGCACCATTTATGTTATGAAGGCTAGCCCATTGTCAAATTTAAACCAGAGTGGCAACCTAAACCATGGGATGATTTCTCTGGGTAACATTTTTATTACTTTAGGAGTTTTCTTCATCCTGGTGGGGAAGGCTTCCACCTATTTCAAGCACGTGAAGACCATCACCAGCAAATACTTGTTCCTTTACACCTGGGCATTTCAGTAAAATCCACCTGGAAGTCCTGTAAGGGCATCGTTCCATATGACGAGATCCTTGGGGATACCATAGTCCCTGGCGCATGTTCACCTGGTTGCAGGTGACACACTATAGACTGACAGTTTAGCCAGGGCTGCCAGGTGGGAGATGTAGAGGTACCAGTCCAGCAGCTTCATCAAAGATTCCTGTCCCAGATGAGTGCGCTCATGCATGGCTGTCACCACGGTGGCTCCTAGAAGGTGGGAGACTGCTACTCATCCATCTGGCTTCTTTATCAATCCTCCGTCCATTTCCTAGCTTCTCTCCACTGCCAACTATTCCTTTTCTTTGGGGAATAGATATATGAGAGCTCTGGAACCCATGAGATGAGGGGAGCCACTCACGACACTTGGTACAGCTTGGGTGCAGCCCTTTTGGCCTCAGTACCACCTTAGTGTTCCATTTAGTGATGGTGGAAGCATCTCGTTGATGGTCACGACAGTGCCTCACTGCCACCTTCCGGGGCTTCCATACTGCCTCTAGGAACTGAAGTTATCTCCTGCTGATATTTAATGTCCTTTCCCCCAGAATGTAATAGTCCCTTTTCCTTATACAATGCCCTATATATTTGGAGAGTCAAAAAAGCATACTTGGAGTCTGTGTAGACATTTACACTTTTCCCTTGACATAGTTCTAAGGCTTGAGTCAAGGCAATTAACTCAGCCTTCTGAGCCGGTGTTCTTTGGGGTAGGAGCTTAGCCTCTACAGTCTCTGTTAAGGTGACCACTACATTCCCAGCCCACTGCTCACCTTGCACTGTCACGTAACTGCTTCCATCTACATACATGTCCCGTTCTACTTCTGTCTAAGGCTGGTCATGCAAGTCAGGTCTGCTAGAATACACATTATCTATAACTTCTGTACAGTCATGCTCCATCTCTCTTCCACTGACTGGAAGGAGCGTGGCTGGGTGTTACATACTTCTGTTGTTATGCCTGGATTGCCACACATTAAGCTTTGGTACTTAGTTAATCCTGCATTAGTGAGCCAGAAATGTCCCTTAGTGTCCATTAAAGTGACCACAGAGTGGGGTACTTTCACTCTGAGATTCTGCCCTACAGTCAGCTTATCAGCTTCTTGCACAAGGAGAGCAGTAACAGCTAGAGCCCGTAAGCAGGGTGGCCGTTCTTCTGCCCCTCCATCCAGCTGCTTAGAGAAGTAAGCTACAGGTCTTGGTCAGGACCCAACCAGCTGGGTTAACACACTCACAGCCATTTTTTCTCTCTCTGAGACATTCAGGGTGAAGGGCTTGGCCAAGTCTGGTAGCCCCAGTGCAGGTGCAGTCATCTGGCAGAAGGCATGTTCTTGTTCTCCTCCTCATTCTAAGGGCTCTCCCTCCTCTCCTTTTGTTGTCTCATACAAAGGTTTGGCCAAGACAGCAAAGTTGGGAATCCAAAGGTCACAGAAGCCTACTATGCCTAAGAATTCCTGAACTCGTTTTCAGCTTGTGGGGATGGGGAGGCGATGAATGATCTGCCTTCATTCCATGTCTAGATTCCTCTCCCCATGCTGGATAGTAAATCCCAGATAACGTACTTTCCACTGGCAAATCTGGGCCTTCTGTTAAGATACTTTACAGCCACAAACCTCTAGATGTCATAAACAACAGTCCGTGTCTCAGGCACAGCCCTCCTGGGTAGAATACTCTAAGAGGAGGTCATCAACGTACTGGAGCAGCACACACCCTAATCCCTCAGTCAGGAATTTCTGGAGGTCATGAGCCAATGCTTCTCCAAAAATCGTGGATAAGTTTTTGAACTCCTGTGGTAACTTGGTCCATGCATACTGGATTGCAGTTCCCATGTCTGGTCTCTCCCACTGGAAAGCAAACAGCTTCTGCCTTCCTGGAGCCAGCCTTATGCTAAAAAAAAGTCTAGGCAAGTGGGCCACTTGGCTTCTGCTGGCAGCAGACTAAGCAGAGTATACGGATTAGGCACAGTAGGATGCAGTGTTACAGTTACAACATTTACTCATTTTTAGGTTCTCATTTTTAGGTTCTAATTTTTCCTGAGGTATCTATATAGACACAGTAGATAACATCTAACAATGCCCAAAATTTTCCAGTGTAGCCAACAAGTGACCTCTGTTGAGTCGTAGGCTTCAGAGCAAATATAAATACTGTATATAATTCTATACTCTGGCCAGTCTCTTAGTCCCATTTAACAGATCAGTTTAGTAAAACAGTTATGTCTCATGGACCACAGCCTTTTTTCTCTTTGAATCATTTTTCTCTCTCTAAATCCTCTTTACTAAAGACAAATTATAGCAGAACTAACTGAATTGCCAAAATAAACTGTACCTTCAATATACTAGGTATGATTATTTGCATAAAGTACAGATTGGCTAACAATTATTAGCCATCTAGGCTTTCCTTTCCTTTAAAATTGGCTTTGCTGGAACCTTTTATAAGGAAGCTCAGGTTAGATTTGAAAGCCTTCCATGAGCCTAGGTTTCATCTGTGCTATTAGATACCTGTATGCATTGTGTAAATTTCTCTTCTCTTGAGGTCCCCAAGCACATTTTGATTCCTGGACCTATCTGAAATGACCTTCATTACGTACTGCAGATCAGAAAACGTTATTGATGGGTGTCTGGCCAGTTTTTCCAAAGGCCTTTTTGTTGTTGTTTTTTGAGACAGAGCCTTCAGCTATCATCCCAGGTGACAGTGCTGTGGCGTCACAGCTCACAGCAACCTCAATTTATGAGATTCTCTTGCCTCAGCTTTCGAAGTAACTGGGACTACAGGCACCAGCCACAACACCCAGCTATTTTTTGTTTGTAGTTATTATTTGGCAGGCCCAGGCTGGATTTGAACCCACCAGCTCTTATGTATGTTTCTGGAGCCTTAGACACTTGAGCTACAGGTTCTACCATCCAAAGGGCTTTTTTATTGACCTTATAAAGTCAACCTAAATTCCTTAACATAGTCTGGACACCTCTGGAAATGCTATTCCAGTCGAAGCCTTGGTAAAATAACCAGTGCCTTCATCATGTCCTATAGAACAAAACATATTCCTATTGAACTTATGCAAATAACTGTATTGTCAGAAATTAAGAATCCTTACAAATGACTTTCAAATTCCAGAGAAATCAAGGAAAGAGAAAAAATACATGTTTGGCTCGGTGCCTGTGGCTCAGCGGGCTAAGGCGCCAGCCACGTACACCCGAGCTGGCGGGTTCAAATCCAGCCCGGCCCGCCAAACAATAATGACAGCTGCAACCAAAAAAAAAAAAAAAATGGCCAGGCATTGTGGCAGGTGCCTGCAGTCCCAGCTACTTGAGAGGCGGAGGCAAGAGACTCGCTTGAGCCCAGGAATTGGAGGTTGCTGTGAGCTGTGATGCCACAGCACTCTATCCAGGGTAAAATCTTGAGGATCTGTCTCAAAAAAAAAAAAAAATACATGTTTCAAATTCTGCCCATAAGTATATACATTGCTTGAAAAGCTACAAATAGCTCAAAAGACAGAAAATAGTTTTCTTGACTTCTGGAAAGCAGAACACAGAAAGAATCTGCAACATTTTAAACAAAAAGCTCTCAGTCACACCACATCCACACACTCTCATACACCTCTCAACAGACCTGCCAGAGATCTAATGCCTCAGGGGTTGATCAGAATCCACTTCTACCCAAATGGTAGGAACCCCAGATAGATCACACCTTGCATTAGACATCTCCTCCCTGTGTTTGACTCCTTGAACACCTGCCAATGGGGTCTTTTCTCTATCTAGTTGAGGCATCCACACAGGGAGGCCAAACTGGCTCCCTGGTGTGCTGAGTGGTTCACATTGCCCAGGCCGATCAGGGGTCCCCACGTGGGTGTCCAGAGGATTGGTGGCAACTACCAGGTGCATGTTCTCTCCAAGGGTGATCTTGCTTCCTGGTCAGGGAACCAAAAATGTTGCAGGAAGA
>CAUYON010159141.1:0-12953 GCA_963573935.1 Arctocebus calabarensis | reverse complement strand
TGGCATCACAGCTCACAGCAACCTCCAATTCCTGGGCTCAAGCAAGTCTCCTGCCTCTGCCTCCCAAGTAGCTGGGACTACAGGCGCCCGCCACAACACCTGGCCATTTTTTGGTTGCAGCTGTCATTGTTTGGTGGGCCCGGGCTGGATTCGAACCCACCAGCGGCTGGCGCCTTAGCCCATTGAGCCACAGAGGCTGAACTGATCCAGATACTTTGAAAAAAAAATGTTTAATCTTCTTCTGCACAACTGCCTGGCCACAGTACAAGCTGGATAACAGAAAACAGTGGCTACCACTTTGGACTCTAAATCACCCCACTATTTTACAATTAGACCTTTTCTTACAAAAGGGAAGGAAAATGGACTGAAATACTGTATGTACAGGCTTGCTTTTATTTACAGGAAAATCCTTGGAGGTGAAAGGGATATTCAGAGTTAAGTAAGATATGGTACTAAGGGATCGGATCTTCCTCAAGTTCCCACCTGTTCCAAGCTGCCCACCCCCAAAAGGGGCCCTACAAAAGGGGAGGTGATGCTGTCTCTACCTCCACCAGGAAGAAAGGCAGCTCCTACCCTTGGTGGAAGCAGCAGGGAGTCTGGACCAGCCCTGGTACATAAACCCTTTAGTTTAGTAGAATTAAAACAAACTAAACAGGATCTGGGAGCAAAACTGATCACCCTTGCTTGGTGCCTGTGGCTCAATGGGCTAAGGCGCCAGTCACGTACACCTGAGCTGGTAGGTTTGAACAGCCCGGGCCGCCAAACAACAATGACAGCTGCAACCAAAAAATGGCCAGGCGTTGTGGTGGGCGCCTGTGTGGTCCCAGGTACTTGGGAGGCAGAGGCAAGAAACTCGCTTGAGTCCAGGAATTGGAGGTTGCTGTGAGCTGTGATGCCACAGCACTCTATCCAGGGTGACAGCTTGAGGCTCTGTCTCAGAAAAAAAAAAAGAAAGAAAATTGTACCCATATTTTCCTGTATATAATGCACACTTTTTGCTCAAATTTTTGAGGGAAAAATAAGGATGCATACCATACATGGGCAGCACAGCCTCCTTCCAGAACTGCCGTAACCTCCTGCCTGGGCTTGCTGGGTGCATGAGTTTCCAGTCCAGAAGAATGTGGGATCCAGTGGGAGCAGGCCAGAGCAGCCTCCACCAAGTGCTGTGATCAGGGAAGGGGGAGGTAGCAGGGCTGGCAAGGTGGGCCGTGGTTGTGTGGGGTGAGGGCTGAGGCCTGGCCCTACAAAGGGGACCAGGAGCCCCACACAGGCCCTGGAAACCTGCCAGGCTCCCTGCAGGATGAGTAGCCTTAGAATCTCCCAGCCTGCCAGCCACATGTGTGGCTACCTTGGCCTTGACCCCAGACGTAGCAAGGAAGGAAGGGCTCCCAGGAGAGAGGAGCTGCTGCAGGAGGGTGGTGCGAGCTGCATGTTTCCCAGGGGAGTGTTAGCCCTCTCCAGATGTGTCTCTTCCAGTTAAGAGCCAGCCACTTTCTCTAGGGACATTTTCCTGAAAGTTTGGGCCCAAAACGTGCGTGTGCATTGTACACAGGAGCACATTTTATGTGGCAAAATATGGTACATGTTATTCTAAGCCAGACTTTGAATGATTTTGAGAAATCCAAAGTGTTCATGGAGGCACAAAAGTATGCCACAGAATTACACTTTTCAGATTCCAGATATCCAGTGTGTCAAACAGCAGGGTCCATGACTGACCCAGGCTGGAATAATAGTTCCTCAGAAGAGAGATGAGAGAGAGAACATTTTCTAGTACATGTCCAGGCTGGCCTTAAGGACTGCAGGCAAAAAGTGGTTCATTATTCCAAGGTCTCTGAGGAAAACCCCATAGCCTTCCGGGATCAGCTGCAGGAGGCAATAAAGAAGTGCACCGCTCTGTGTCTTAAGTTCTAGGAGGAACAGGTAATATTAAAAAATAAATTATTGACCAGGCACAGTGGCTCACACCTATAATCCTAGGACTCTGGGAAGCCCAGGCATGTGGATCACCTGAGGACAGAAGTTTGATACTAGATTCAGCAAGAGCGAGAACTCGTCTCTACTAAAAATAGAAAAATTAGCCAGGTGTTGTTGGTGGGTGCAGGTAAGTCCCAGCTACTCTGGAGCTACTCATCCCCCAACTTGCCTATGAGGCAAGAGGATCACTTGAGCCCAGGAGTTTGAGGTTGCTGTGAGCTATGATGCCATGGCAATCTACCCAGGGCACAAAGTGAGACTGTCTCAAAAAAAAAGAAAAGATTGACCCAAGCAGCACCAGATATTAGGAGAAAGTTCCAGAAGCTTGTCCAGGACCTTAACAATTCCTGGATGATATGGTGGCTGCTGCTAATTGGTTTTTTTTTTTTTTTTAGAGACAGAGTCTCAATTTATTGCCCTTGGTGGAGTGCCGTGGCTTCACACAGCTCACAGCAACCTTAACTCCTGGGCTTAGACGATTCTCTTGCCTCAGCCTCCCGAGTAGCTGGGACTACAGCGCTCGCCACAATGCCCGGCTATTTTTCTGTTTTTGCAGGTCGGCTGAGGCCGGGTTTGAACCCGCCACCTTTGGTATATGGGGCCAGCACCCTACTCAATGAGCCAGCAGCTAAAGTCCCCACCAAAGGAAGGAACCTTTGGTGTCACATATGCCAGGAAGGGCATTGGGCTAAGAACTGTCCCAATAAGTACAGGCTGTGCCAGGCCCTTTGTCATTGGTACCATCAAACAGGTCACCGGCCCAAACTCTGTCCTAAGGGATCAACCTAGGAGCAGAGTCAGTTACCAGACCAGATTATGCTACAACAATGATGAAGCCCACTCCTGTCAGCCTCCTGGCAGATAACTATCACTGGCCTGGAGCCAAGGCTCCAGCGATACCTACTTGGGTTGGATCCATCATTCTCAGATGAAGGTGTGGAAAGACCAAAATGAAATTCATCTGACCTGGCTTGGTGCCTGTGGCTCAACCAGCTAAGGTGCCAGCCACGTACACCTGAGCTGGTGGGTTCGAATCCAGCCGGGGCCCGCCAAACAACAATGACAGCTGCAACCAAAATATGGCTGGGCATTGTGGCAGGTGCCTTTGGTTCCAGCTACTTGGGAGGCAGAGGCAAGAGGCTCACTTCAGCCTAAGAATTGGAGGTTGCTGTGAGCTGTGATGCCACAGCTCTCTATCCAGGGTGACAGCTTGAGGCTTTGTCTCAAAAAAGAAAGAAAGAAAGAAAGAAATTCATCTGGCCCCTGCAGATGAGGCCCCCAACACTAGAAACAAATACTTGTATACACACTCAGAGGATCTCTGGTACCTCAAGTACACTTCTCTTACTATGGCCCCTCAGATAAGTAGTGTAAATTGTTTACCTGTGAATGAGACACCTTTTGCCCTGGCAAACCAAAATGCATATACTAAAGTTTAATCCAACTTGGTGGATATGCATGTGGAAATGTGGGGAAATCTCTTGCTATTGAGCAACACTTCACTGTCTTGTGTATTTGGGGCACCTACACTCAGATGATTACAAAAATCCAACAGACATGGCTTTGTCCCAAGCCCTCACAACCCATACCCTCTGGGGCCATATTTATTTATCTTAGTAATATGGCCCAGGACAAAAGACTGGGTGCCATGGCTCACGCCTGTAATCCTAGCACTCTGAGAGGCTGAGGCAGGTGGATTGCTTGAGCTAACAGTTTCAAGACCAGCCTGAGCCAGAGGAGACCTCATCTCTAAAAAAAATAGCTGGGAGTTGTGGCAGGCATCTGTAGTCCCAGCTACTCAGGAGGTTGAGGCAAGAGAATCACTTGAGGCCAAGAATTTGAGGTTGCTGTGAGCTGGGGGCAAGAAAGTGAGACTCTGTCTCAAAAAAAAAAAAAAAAGAAAATATGGCCCAGGATGCTTTTTAAATTTATATTGCTCATACATTGGTCAGGGACCCAATGTGGAGACCCTGCCTACTTCTCAATGCATAGATGATTTTGTCATCCCCCAACTGCCTATGAGAAATACTAGTCAGGGCCTTGATTTTTTGGTAAACTTTAGGTCAATTGTCAGACCCTGACTTTGCTTTTCTTGATCTAAAATAATTGCATCTTGGCTCGGTGCCCATAGCTCTGTGGTCAGGTCGCCAGCCACAAACACTGGGGCTAGTGGGTTTGAACCTGGCCCTGGCCTGCTAAACAATGACTACAACCAAAAAATATCTGGGCATTGTGTCAGGTGCCTGTAGTCCCAGCTACTTGGGAGGCTGAGGCAAGAGAATCGCTTAAGCCCAAGAGTTGGAGGTTGCTGGGAGCTGTGACACCACAGAACTCTACTAAGGGTGACATAGTGAGACTCTGTCTCAAAAAAAAAAAAAAATGACATCTTGGCTAGGTGCTGTGGCTCATGCCTGTAACTCTAGCACTATGGGAGGCTGGAGTGGAAGGATCACTTGACTTCATGACTTCGAGACCAGCCCAAAAAAGAGTGAGACCCCCCATCTCTAAAAAAAAAAAAATGAGTAAATAAAATTTAAAAATAGGGCGGCACCTGTGGCTCAGTGAGTAGGGCACAGGCCTCATATGCTGAGGGTGGCAGGTTCAAACCCGGCTCCTGCCAAATTGCAACAAAAAAATAGCTGGGCGTTGTGGTGGGCACCTGTTGACCCAGCTACTTAGGAGGCTGAGGCAAGAGAATCACCTAGGCCAGGAGTTGGAGGTTGCTGTGAGCTATGTGACGCCACGGCACACTCTACTGAGGGCGACAAAGTGAGACTCTGTCTCTCCAAAAACTAAACTAAACTAAAAATAAATAAATAAATAAAAAGAGCCAGGCATTGTGGCGGGCACCTGTAGTCCCAGCTACTTGGGAGGCGGAGGCAAGAGAATCGCTTGAGCCTAAGAGTTTGAGGTTGCTGTGAGCTATGATACCACAACCCTCTACCAAGGGCAACAAAGTAAGACTCTGTCTCAAAATAAAATAAAATAAAATAAAATTTTAAAATAAATACATAAATAACTACATCTTAACTAAATTGTCCCAGCCTTTGTGCCTTCCCTTATGAGTCAGTTTTGTTGGGACATCCATAAAAGATCAATTTCCTGGTGGGCCCATCTAAGGAAACATCTTGTCCCATCCTTTGATGTACAAACAAGGCAGCACTGCACTTCAACCAGGTGTGGGCGCTCTAATCTTGGAAGAGATTAAGTCTTCATTTGTTTACCTCTTAGTCAATCGCTTACTTGGAGCCACTTTAGCCATACAGGGAGCTGAATGCCATGGCATCAAATTCAGGGAAGAGGACTTCATGCCACCAGCAGATCAGCTTGGGTCCTGTTAGCTAAAATTAAGTTTATTGCCCAACTTCCTCCAAAGCAGGGGATATACTGGGTGTGCAGCATCTGAGCATACTGGGTGCTACCCCCTTACTGAAGATGCTACTGCTCCCTGGGTCTAGTATATCCAGATATTCTTTGTTTTTTGTTTTTTTTTTTTGCAATTTTTGGCCAGGGCTGAGTTTGATCCCGCCACCTCCGGCATATGGGGCTGGCACCCTACTCCTCTGAGCCACAGGCGCCACCCTATCCAGATATTCAAATAGGCCAGGATTCACCCATCTTGCCCTTCCTGTTGCATGCCCAGGGCTGCTCACCTACATTACTGCTTCCCTTGATTCCCTTTTTTGGCCTTTATGAGAACAGCAGCCATTGCCAGAGTAGTTACAGGAGGTGTATACCTGGCCCTGCAGCAGTCTTTGGCTGTGGAGGCAGCATGAGCTGGTAGAAACTTAGCATACCCTTGCCCTCTTCCAGAAGCAGCTGGATTCACTGGCAGAGGTTGCCTTACAAAACAGGAGGGCCCTTGATCGTCTAAATGCAGTAGAACGCAGTACCTGTTTGTTCTTAAAAAAGCAGTGCCGCTTTTTATGTTAACAAGTCTGGACAGGTACAGGACAACATTAAAGCCATGCTAGAGTCGGCCTCTAATCTCTAGGTGAGGCAAGACATCTAGGCCTCGATGGATGTCTTTGGTGATCTCCTTGGTCACTCTACTACTTGTCTATCCTGTCTAAAGGCCATCAAACTACAAATGATCCCACATTATTTTCTAGCCCCTCCTCACACCTATAACAACAACAATCTGCTAAGGCCATAGATTGAGAGAGACCCCTGGAGAACTTGCAAGCGGCCACCCTAATAGGAATCATTGCCCACCAGCTTCAGCAGGAAGCAGCCAGATAAATAGATGTCCCTATCCAACACCTGGGGCCTCTAAAACAGACAGTGGGAATTGTTAGATGGATAAGAGCTCCAGCTCTTTCCATTTCATAATAAAGAGTTGCTTAGGTGAGAATGTTCTTGTGGTCCCACTATCCTATTGGTCCTGCTGGTGATTTTTCCCTCCTAAGGAGTCAGAAAACCTGGATAATAGAACATGAGGCTGGACTTGACACTTCTGTGAGTCTGGTCATTCTTGGCTCTCTCAGCCAAGAGCACCCAAGAACTGAGAGCAGACTTCCAGTCTGGTGGACCTTTACACCTAGAAATTTTGAAGAACTCCTGTTAAGTAACTCTTGGGCTTAAGCAATTCTCTTGCCTCAGCCTCCCAAGTAGCTGGGACTACAGGTGCCTACCACAGTGCCTGGCTATTTTTTTTTGTACGTTTTTTTTTTTTTTGGTAGAGACAGAGTCTCACTTTATCGCCCTGGGTAGAGTGCCGTGGCTTCACAGCTCACAGCAACCTCCAACCTGTGGGCTTAAGCGATACTCTTGCCTCAGCCTCCCAAGTAGCTGGGACTACAGATGTCTGCCACAATGCCTGGCTATAATTTTGTTGCAGTTGTCATTGTTGTTTAGCTGGCCCAGGCAAGTTCAAACCCGCTAGCCTCGATGCTTGTGGCTGGTGCCATAATCTCTGTGCTGCGGGCGCTGAGTCTGCTTTCCATGGTTTTAATAGTAGACATTCTCTGTGGGGCGAGGTGGTGTCATTGTGGTTTAGATTGGTATTTCCCTAATGATTAGTGATACTGAGCGTCTTTTCATGTGGTTAATGCTCATTCGTATATCATCTTTGGAGAAATTCAAGTGCAATTGCCAATTTCAAAAGCAGTTCATTTGATTTTTTTGCTGTTCATTTCTTTATATCATATATTCTGAATATTAACCCCTTGTGAGATATGTGATTTGTAGATATTTTCTTCCATTCCAAGGGATTGCTTTTTTGCTGTGATGAATACATCCTCTGATACACACAACCTTTTAAGTTTGATATTGTTGCATTTGTCTATTTTTACTTTAATTGCCTTTGCTTTCGGTGTGGTATTATGTGTGTGTGTGTTTAATTGAAATCCATTTACATACCATGAATTCACCCTTTTCAAGTGTGCAGTTCAATGTGGTTTTAAGTATATTCGCAAGGTTGTGCAATAATCATCACTATCTAGTTTCAGAACTCTTTCTTCATCCCAAACAGCAGTCCTTTACTTACGAAGCAGTCGCTTCTCATGCTCCCTCCCCAAAACCCTAGCAACCACTTATCTTTCTGTCTCTATGAACTGTCTATTATGGGCATTTTATATAAGAGAAATGCATGTGTTAGGGAACTTCAGAGAAACAGATCCACTAGGATATATACAAATATATAGAAAGAGATTTATTTTGAGGGATTGGCTCACATGATTGTGGAGACTGGGTAGCCAATGGTGTCTGTCTCTGTATGAGTCCAAAAGCCCCCAAAGAGAAGGGCTATTGTATAAATTCTGGTCAGAGTCTACCGGCCCCCAAGGTAGGAACTCTGATTTCTGAGCCCAGGAGAAACGGATACCGCAGCTCAAGCGGAGAGAGCAAATTCCCTTTTCTTTTGCTTTTTTGATCTGTTCAGACCCTTGAAGGACTGGGTGATGCCCACCGTCATTGGTGAGTGTACATCATTTCTTTTGAGTCTGCCGATTGGAATGTTGATTTCCCCCCCTTACCCCAAAATGTTCTAACAGACAACTCGGAAATGTTTTACCAGCTATTTGGGCAACCCTCAGCCCAGTCTAGATGACATGTAAAATTGTCCTTTGGTCTAACTTCTTTCACTTAGCATAATGTTTTCTAGATTTGCCCATGTTTAGGTATTTATCTGTATTTCATTCCTTTCAATGGCCGAGCAATAGTCCCTTGTATGGAGATACTACAATTTGTTTAACCCTTCATAAGTTGGTGGGCATTTGAGTTGTTTTTGGTTTGGGGTTCTCATGAATATGTTTCTGTGAACGCTGGGTACATGTCCCTTCTCTTGGGCATATCCCAAGAGACAGTCACATGATAACTCTGTTTCAGCAGGCCGACTTATAGTGAATATTGTAGGCGTTCAGCTGCCTTGAGGAGCAGGAGGAGCCTGGTCGAGGTTTGGATCTCAACCATGCCTTTGCCCAGCCAAGTGACTGCATCCCACAGTGTGGTTATGGGTTTGGGTTGATGGATACCTTGGGAGGCACACATGAGCTTTCATATGAAACTTTGTTTCCTTAGCTTTCTAGAAAGATGCAAGGCAGGGGACACAGCCTCTTCAGTTCAGTGGGAGATCCAGCCACTGCCCCCACCCCAGCTACTTTTGGCTGCCACGGGTAAGAGCCAAAGTGTATGGGTCATGCTTAGTCCTAGAAGCTACAGCCTCTATTTCCCACCAACCTTTTCTATGATTCTTTTCACCCAGGCCCAAGGCCTGCTTGCCACCTCATAGTTCCTCCAGCCCGAGGCGGTGAGCAGCAAATAGAACAATCCCCATGAATTCCCAGTGCTATGGCAGGCACAGGTCATTCCCAAGCAGGCTTGATGTTAACTCTCTACTCACAGTGACCTTTTCTTCCTTCCTTCCTTCCTTTCTCTCTTTCTCTCTTTTCTTTCTTTCTTTCTTTCTTTCTTTCTTTCTTTCTTTCTTTCTTTCTTTCTTTCTTTCTTTCTTTCTTTCTTTTCTTTTCTTTTTTGAGACAGTTTCACTCTGTCACCCTCAGTAGAGTTCCGTGGCATCATAGACAGCAACCTCAAACTCTTTGGCTTGAGCAATCCTCTTGCTTCAGCCTCCCATGTAGTTGGGACTATAGGTGCCTGCCACAACACCTCGCTAGTTTTCTTTTTTTCTTTCTTTCTTTTCTTTTTAAATGTAAGTTTGATTATTATTCTAGTATGATGAGACCAACGGATCAGCTGACAACTTTGTTGGAAAGATAGTTTGTTACTCACAGTTCCCAACAGAAGAGGGCAGGGTTGCTCAGGGGGCACAGGGAATAGGAAAAAAAAATGTGAACAAGAGTATTTAGCATACTCTTTAGTCTTTTTCAGGAAAGAACAGGCTAAACAAGGTAAGCAGGCTAAGTGGGATTGGCTGGTTTATATAATTTCAGTGGGCTTTAGGGTGGAGGGATGCCCCTAGTTGCCTGATATCTGGCTCTGTATATAGTTTTCTATTTTTAGTCGAGATGGGGTCTTACTCTTACTTAGGCTGTTCTCAAACCCCTGGGCTCAAGCAATCCACCCAACTTGGCCTCCCAGAGTCCCAGGATTCTAGGTGTGAGCCACCATGCCCAGCCTACTCATAGTGATCTTAAACTTGAAAAATGAGCATAGCACCTCCCGGAGCCTTAGTTTATTCATTTGTAAAATGGGTATAATGTTGGCTCTATCATAAGGTCATGTAGAAACTAAATTAGATGATGAACATGTGTAACAAGACTAGCAGGGCCCCTGGCTTCTTATTAGGCTTTGGACATGGCACCAGTTATTCTATCCTTCTGACCGTAGGTGGGATCTCCATGTCTTGGGCTGGGGTGGAGGTATGTCCTTGGCTGGAATAAGACGTCACACTGGGGTTTTCCCTGAAGTTGGAAACTGTCCCTCCTGTGAAAGTCATGCTTATGCTTTCCAGGTACTATCGTCACAGAATTCCTCTAAACCCAAAGGATTCCACCCAAAGTAGAACAGCCACCTCCTGCCCTGGACAGATTTCTTGGATCTGATTTTGGTCTCAATTGTTAGAGCTGCTTGGTTTGCAGGGTTTGCTCAGTGTCGCAAATTGAGAAAATGGTCCCCTGGTCTCAGACAGGACAAGAAGTCACATGTTTGTAGGACCAGGCTAGGACCAGGCCTTCCAGCAAGCTTCACGTGAAATGGAAACTCCCCCTGCAGGTTCCTAACTAGCCCCATTGCGTGATGTTTTGTCTTTCAAGGAGTTGATCAATGAGCTTATCTTCCCATGTTGGATAGAGCTGTCTCAAAAAACTGTCCTCAAAAAAAGCCCCAGATGAAAATGTTGGCTGCTGTGGGGGGAAGTTCAAGGCCAGCCTGGGCAATATAGTGAAACTCCATCTCTAAAACAATTTTTTTTTTTAATGGAGGGGATTTAAACCTCTGGAGTCTGGCTCTGAGTCCATATCTTATATTACATTGTGCTTAGAGGGGTCAGATACTAATACAGAGCAAGGTACTTGAGGATGAGCTTTGCTGTGGGGACAGCAGGCTCAGGGCTCTATCTTATGCTGACCCTGGGGAGCACTTTTTATTTCCTTGTGTAAATGAGAATGCAAAATTGGCCTCACACTTGGGAACAGTTTCTCTGCCTCAACACTGTTGTTTTTTCGGGTGGGAACACTGTTTGTCGGCAGCCCTCTAAAATCTATTTTGAAAAGATAGAAATATGACACATAAGTAGGTCCCAGCAGAGCTGATTGTTTAATTTTAAGGAAGACCAATGATTACCAAGGAAAATAACCCGCAGAATCAAGGAACTAGACAAATTTCAGTTCTCTTTGACTAGGACACGGCATTCGGCATTACATATTTTGAAATTAACTCCTCACATCTAAAACAGCTTGACTTCCCCTTCTTTATATTTCTTGTTCACATGAAATTATTGCATAAGCTATGTCCACAACAAAATCATTGAAGAGTGCTTTCTGTTGACCTGTGACCCACGCAATCTGAGAAAGGCATTTGGGGACAGGGAGGGGACTGATACTTCATTTGGGCATGCTTGGCTGCTTGGACCCAGAGTACCTGATTCACTCATTTGTTTATCCCGGGGTTGGCATTGTTGACATTTGGGACAGGTCACTCCGTGTGGTGGGGGCCATCCTGTGCATGGTACCTGTTTAGCAGCACCCCCCAACCTTGCCCAGTAAATGCCACCCCCCAGTCCAGTTGGGACAACCAAAAGTACCTTCAGACACTGCTGGGGGCCACACCGAATCACCTCTTTGAGAACTACTGGTTTATTATTTTGCTTATTCATTTATTTGTCAAGCCAAACAAAAATTTTCAAGGGCCTTTGTGTGCCAAGCACTGTTCTAGGGGACACAGAGGAAACCAGGGGCTTTCATGGAGCTGATATTCTACTATAATTAAGAAAAAGATGATAAACACATGAGCAAATATCTAAACTAAGTAACTTCAGAGACAGGTAAGTGCTACAAAATGGAATGTGATAAAAAGGGACCCAGGAACAAGGCATGCTTAGGTCAGGGATGTCAGAGGAGGGAGATGGCTGAGACCTGGAGGAGGAGGAAGAGCTGAGCCTGGAGCGATCTATGGGAGGAGAGTTTTGGTAAAGGAAATAGCATGTGCCAAGGTCCTGAGGTGGGGCAGGTGGTTAGTACATTCTGGGGATTGTCAGAACAGAGTCAGGGCGTAGAAAGAGGGAGGGGGGGATGAGAAGACAGCTAGAGATTCGGCTGGGGAGGGATCACGTAGGGTTAAGAGCCCAGTACAGAAGTGGAATTTTGTCTGTTAATGAATGAGGATTGAGGAGGGAGAGATCTGAATGACACAGGGCTAGCTGCCTGTGACTGCATGTGGCCCATAGGGCAGGAATGGAAGCCTTGATATCTGTTAGTAGGCCAGTGAAGAGGGCCCAGTGGGAGATGCTGGTAGCTGGGACTGGTTGAACTGCAGAGGCACACTCAGCCATGTGGCTTGTGTTGACCTTCGCCCTGGTGTGTTGGGGCTTCTGAGACTGGAAAAGTTCAGAAGCTAGCTGAAGGTAGCAGGCCAGCTGAGTACTGCTGGCCCTGCATTCTTGGGGGCTCGCACCTTCATCTGCACCCCTAGGGAACTCCAGTGAACCCTGGGTCAAAGCTTCAGGGTCTTGGGCTCAAACCTGAAGATGCTGATGCAGTGGGTGCCAAAGTGGGTGTCAGAGGCTCCTGCCATGTGACATTGATGTGCCCTGAGCCACTGGACGTATGTGTTTCTAGGTTGTCCATTTCTGGATAAGCAGAGCATGCTTACTCTGGTTTGAGCGTGTGTGTTTATAGGTGTGCCGGCCTTCATCTGGAGGGAAGGAGCTGTGGATACGTTGATGTAAGGCTGGGGAGGCATCTCCTTAATAAAGACCAACTTGATAACTCGGGGTTGGACTGCAAGAAGGAAAGCCCCCGGGGTTAGTTCTTATCTAACCCTCAAGGAAGTCACCTTGACTGGGTGCTCAGCCTTGGGGTTCCATGACCAGCGGCTCACCCCTCACCACCCCTCACTGCCCCTCACTCCTCACTGGAACAAGGCAGCTTCCAGGATGACTCAGAGGCAGCCATGAATCACATTCATGGATCCTTGCATTTTCCCTGAATTCAAATGCAGATATAGCTCTCCCCTGGGCTTTAAAATATTTTAGATTTTTTTTTTTTTTTTTTTTTTTTTTTGCAGTTTTTGACCGGGGCTGGGTTTGAACCCACCACCTCCTTTTAGCCACAGGCACCGCCCTAGAATATTTTGAATATTTTAAATTGTGAATTGACAGTCAACAGACTGGCTTCAAGCCTCAGACTGCTGTCTTAGGCCAGGGTGATATTGTAAATGACTTTGAATTTAAATTTAAAAATTAGAAAAGAACACATTGAAAATCTGGACTGCTCAGGGTAGAGGAACCCACTGAGACTGAGGCACATTGGTGGCTGCAGGGGCGCCCAGGAGGGGGATGGAGGAAAACTGCCTGATAGGGA
>CAUYON010159140.1:0-53485 GCA_963573935.1 Arctocebus calabarensis | reverse complement strand
GACAGCTGCAACCAAAAAATGGCCAGGTGTTGTAGCGGGCACCTGTAGTCCCAGCTACTTGGGAGGCAGAGGCAGGAGACTCACTTGAGCCCAGGAATTGGAGGTTGCTGTGAGCTGTGATGTCACTGCACTCTATCCAGGGTGACAGCTTGAGGCTCTGTCTCAAAAAACAAAAATAAAAATAAAAATAAATTTAAAAAATCACTCTGTTCCCCTGGATAGAGTGTCATAGCTTCATCATAGCTCACAGCAACCTCAAACTCGGGCTCAAGCAATCCTCCTGCCACAGCCTCCTGAGTAGCTGGGACCATAGGTGCTAGCACACCCAGCTAGTTTTTCTATTTTTATTATTTATTTAGAGATAGAGTCTTACTTTGTTGTCCTCTAGAGTGCTATGGCATCACAGCTCACAGCAACCTCAAGCTCTTGGGCTTAAGCAATCCTCTTGCCTCAGCCTCCTGAGTGCTGAGACTACAGGTATTCGCCACAACACCCAGCTATTTTCTTTTTCCATTTTTTGGCCAGGGCTGGGTTTGAACCAGCCACCTCTGGCATATGGGGCCAGTGAGCCACAGGCGCTGCCCCCACCTATTTTTTTTAGAGATGGGGTCTTGCTCTTGCTCAGGCTGGTATTAAACTCCTGAGCTCATGCCTTCTGCCTGTCTCAGCCTCCCAGAGTGGTAGGATTACAGGTGTGAACCACCACACCCAGCATCAGTTTTTCTATTTTTAGTAGAGATGGGTCTCGCTTTTGCTCAGGCTGGTTTCCAACTCCTGAGCTCAAGCAATTCACTCTCCCAGAGTGCTAGGAATAAAGGAGTGAGCTACCTCACCTGGTCCTATACTCTGGCTTTTTTGTTTGTTTGTTTTGGGGTTTTTTTGTTTGTTTTTGGCTAGGGCTGGGTTTGAACCCGCCACCTCTGGCATATGGGACTGGCGCCCTATTCCTTTGAGCCACAGGAGCCACCCTATACATGTGGCTTTTAAAAAATAATTATGCCAGGTGTGGTGGCTTAGGCCTGTAATATGGGAGGCCGAAGCAGGAGGATCCCTTGAGCTCAGGAGTATGAAACCAACCTCAGCAAGAGCAAGACCTTGTCTCAAAATAAAATTAATTAATATTTATTTTTATTATGGTAAAATAGACATAAAATTTACTATTTTAACCATTTTTAAGTGTACAATTCAATAGCATTAAGTGCATTCACATTGTCGTACAACTATCACCGCTTTCCATTTTCTGAACTTTTTTTTTGAGACAGAGTCTCACTGTTGCCCAGGCTAGAATACCATGGCCTCAGTCTAGCTCACAGCAACCTCAAACTCCTGAGCTCAAGCAATCCTCCTGTCCTGACTCGCTGGGACCACAGATGTGTGCCACCATGGCTGGATAATTTTTCTACTTTTACTAGAGCCCAGGTCTCGCTCTTGCTCAGGCTGGTATTGAACCCCCGAGCTCAAGGGATCTTCCCACCCTGTGGGAGTTTTCAGGTTTTCCACTACCCTCCAAACCTCCCAAAGTGGTAGGATTACAGGCATGAACCACTACCCCCAGCCCATTTTGAGAACTTTTTAATTGTTCCAGGCAGAAACTCTGTACCCATTAAATGCTAACTCCCTGTTCCCTTCTCCACCTCTAATCCTAGCTAAACCTCTATTAGGGTTCCTGGCTCTATGAATTTGACTGCCCTAGGTATCTCATGCAAGTGTAACCATATAATATTTGTCCTTTTGTGTCTGGCTGAGCATAATGTCTTTAAGGTTTTTTCACGTGTCAGAATCTCATTCTTTTTTTGAGGATGAATAATATTCCATTGCATGTATATATGTATACAAAATGTATATATCACCTTTTGTTTAGCCATTCATCTATTAGCGAACAAAGTTGTTTCCATCTTTTGGCTATTGTGAATAATGCTGTGTTGCGTGGCGCCTGTGGCTCATCAAGTAAGGGAGCCGGCCCCATATACCGAAGATAGCGGGTTCAAACCTGGCCTCAACGAACTGCAAAAACAGAAAAATAGCCGGGCATTGTGGCCGGCGCCTGTAGTCCCAGCTACTCGGGAGGCTGAGGTAAGAGAATCACCTGAGCCCAGGAGTTGGAGGTTGCTGTGAGCTGTGTGACGCCACGGCACTCTACCCAGAGTGAAAGTGAGACTCTGTCTCTACAAAAAAAAAAATGCTGTGAACATTGGTGTGTAAGTATTTGTGGACTCAGTGTTCTAATTCCTCACCCAGAGGGAATAATCTATAGCTATTGCAAGGGGGATTAAAGTCAGATTTAATAACAACCTCATGGTCTGCTGCTGCCAGTGACGGAAGCAGCAGCAGCTCCCTGTCTGGATAGTTTTAATAGCCAGAGACTCCTCTGCTTCCCCTAATCGTACCCCTACCGCAGACTGAGCCTGAAATGGCTGCCCTGGCATAGAAAAGAGGTTTTAGGGGGTCATAACTCTGGGTACTTTATTTTTAGGAGCTGGGTGATGGAGGTTTCTTTGTCTTTTCTTGGGCTTCAGGTTTTCCTCCAAACCCAAACCCAACTGTTTCTCCTCTCCCTGGAAACATCCAGGCTGTCTCACTTTTTCTTCTCAGGCTAAATCTGGAGTGTGAAGCTGCTCTTCTTCCCAATTTAGCATTTGAATTAAAGTGAGAACTGAATGTGGCTGGAAAGCTGACTCCCATCTGTGTGAGAGAGGGAAAAGGAGAGCAAGTGAGTGTGGGCACAAGCTGGGGCAAGCAGGGCAAGGGCAGCTGATCCAGGCAGCTTCTGCTTAGCTCAGCCCCCTTCCTCCTCCCGTGCAGGCAAACAGCTCTGCAGGAAGACCCTGGATTTAAAGGTTGTTGTGTGTCCAGGAGTAGGGAAATAAACTTGGAAGCAGGTCATGACCAAACAGGATGATGTGTGCTGTTGGGGGGCATCTGACAGCTTGGGAGTGGGGTGGAGGAGTCATGTATGAGCTGAGACTTGAGGTGCACGGCAGGAGCAGACTTGGTGAAGCAGGACAGGGATGCTTTGGGCAGAAGGAATTGTGCAAGCGAAGATTTGAGCAAGCATAGTTTTTGCAAGACAGGGACCTGGGGCTCAGTACCTGTAGCTCAGTGTCTAGGGCGCTAGCCACATGCACCAGTGGAGGCGAGTTCGAACCTGACCCTGGCCTGCTAAATAGCAATAACAACTACAACAACAAAAAGAGTTAAAACAACAAAAAAAGAAAGTTAAAGTTAGATGATCATTCTCACCTGGTTTGAAAAGTTTCATTTGCAAAGTCCACTGTCCCCATGATGGATCTGCCCCTATACGTCAATTGGCACTTACTCCTGTCTGCTTGTAGAGTTTTCTCTTTTATCTTAGCCTTGGACAGGTTCATGATAGTGTGTCTTGCAGATTCTCTGTTTGAGTTGAGACAACCTTGGGTTCTATATCCTTCTGAAAAGACTGTGTTAGAATCTATGGTGATATTTGGGAAATTTTCACTTATGATATCCTCCAGTATCGCTTCCATCTCTCTGGGGCTTTCTTCTTCTCCTTCTGGGATACCAACTCTCTTTGCTGATTCTCCACTGCTCCCAGCCTCCTTATCATCTAGAGTCTCCTGCTGCCTCCCTATGGCCACAAAGTGATGTTTCTGGGCAGGGCCACTCAGCTAGATGTGGGTATAGTCCTTTTTCTCCAGTCTTACCATGCATAGCACAAAGGAACTGTCTCTATTTGTCTTCTATCTCTACCTCCCCTATAATACATTTTTTTTTTTTTTTTTGCAGTTTTGGCTAGGGCTGGACCTGAACCCAGCACCCAACTCCATAAGCCACAGGCACCGCCCCCCCATAATATGTTTTAATTCCTTTTGGACTTGCTCAAGTAAAGTCAAAAGCAAGTGTTTCTGATTGGCAGATAACTCTTTCAATTGGTTCCATCTCCTGGCTATGCTTTTTATTGACATGTGGCTTCCAAGGCTGAATGTTAAACATATCACCACATTACCCAGTGTCCATTTCTACAGATGGCCTTAATTCCTTGGTATTACAAATGATGCTGCATTTACCACCTTATCATGTGTGCCTAAGAGAGATTCTTTGGGTATGGCTCTGAGAGGGGTTCCTGGCCTGAGTAATGGTGCTGGGCTGCTCCCAGAGGGCTATCTCTGCTTGCACTCTCAGGAACAGCACACAAAGTCCTCAACAAACTTGGTTGCTATCCAAATCTGTAGTTTTTGCCAGTCCGATGGGTCTGTAATGTGTGATCAGGTTTAAACTTGCATTTCCATAGTTACTAATGAATTTGGGAATATCCTACATAGTTTTTAGCTTCTAAGCTTCCTCTTCTATGAATTGTCTGTTCATTTCCTTTGCCCATTTTTCTATTGGGTTCTGAAAAAAAATATTTCTGATCTCTTTTTAGCTGGTAAACAAATATACTGTATAGATTTTGATAATTATATCTAAAGAGTTTAAACAACTCTCTCTAAAGTATGGATTCCTGTTCACAATATTTCAAGTGTTAACTAACCATACCTCCTTATTTTCTCTCTCTCTTAGACACACAGATAATGTTATTATAATGAAGTACTTTTGCAGAAATTATCACTTTGATTATGTAACAATCTGTCCAGTTAGTCTTTAACAGTGAGTTTATTTGGAGTGGCTAATTATTTTTTTAACTCTCATTGTGCCTATTATTTAAATGTTCTTCACATCCAAATTAAAAAAAAACTTACAGTATTAATTTTTTCCCATTTCTGGGTTAAAATTCTCATAGTAAATTAAACATATAATGAAACTGAAAGAGGTAGGAGAGATGACTTTATTACTTCTACCTGCCTCCCTTCATCTATTCTATCTTTCTCCTTCTTTTCTTCTCTATCTCTGTATGGTGTATTAGTCAAAATGAGGGTACTGGAAATCTTGAGTTCTGTGATTTGGGGGATGTTTTTAATGTGCATGATTTTGTCTAAAACAGAAGAGCCTACTTGAGGGAAATATTTTTTTATCCCTGAAAATGCAAAGCCTTCATATCCATGCAATATGCCCATAAACTGCACTCTGATTGAAGTTGGGTACACCCTGAGCCCCTCCCTTCATACTTGACCTCTCATATAGGAGAAAAACATTTAAAGACTAATCTGCCTTAGCTGTCCCCACAGGATGTTTTTGTCAGGAAGAATACATTCAAATGCATTTGTGCTGAGTTAAGATTTTCACTGTGTCCAGAGCAAATACTCCTGGGGTCCTAATTTCAGAAGCCCAGGCTCTCTTCAAGATGGGCTGACAGAGCAGGCTGAGTATGCTCTCTCACTTCCAGATGATTTCAGGGGTTCCACCTACGCCAGAAAACTCTTCTGAAAAACTGTAATCTTTATTTTCTCAACTAAAGTGGCTATTCGTCAATGTCACCAATATCACCTTTATCCTTAACTCTGGACACAATATTTACTTTTTCTTGCCTGAATGAGTTGAGGAAATCTGGCAACAAACCTGGTCCAGGAGTGTTGAACACACACATGGATTACTAATTTGTGAAAGCCTTCACTACTTTTCTGGTGATGAACAGTCTGCCCTACGACCCTCTGTCTAATGCAGTCTAAGTTGGAGGTAATTTGTATACAGTGAAAGAACAGCTTATAGTTTAGGTCAAAATCTGTGAGCAGTAGGCTTTCATGGTAACATTCCAGCTGCTGTTAAGAGATAGAATGCAAACAGGGCCCCCCCTTTTTTTAAAAATCAAATTGCTCCCCTACCAAATGACAGAGTTGATGTATTTTCATAAGTTAAAAATTACATTATCATTTATCAATGGAAGACAATACACAATGCAGTTTTTCCATATTTTCCAAAACATGCCTTTTCAGAGGAGGCTTGTGGTTGGCCATCATCATTGTTGCAAATGAATACCTACTTGTTTCAGAAGGCTTCTTGTGACCACTCCACTCTTTCCTGAAGCCTTATCCTACTGAGCTAAATCTGATGGGCACCTGGATGAGCTTTATAATGCAGAATTCACACTAGCAAGAAGTGCTGGGATGTGTCTGTTACATGTAGGTCATGAGCAGCTCATTAACAGTATCAGGTGTCATGAGGTGGGTTTCAATTTTATCTTGAGGTCATGAAGCTCTTGTGGTGGGTTTTGAGGAGAGAAGCAGCATGATCTTGAGTGATAAGATCTGAGCCTATTGGGAGTATCCTCATGCCTATTCTTCCACACTCACTGACTCTCTTTCAGGAGGTTCATCCCAGCTGAGACATGGCATGTCAGGAGGTGAAATCACAGGAGGAGTTTGGAATGAAAGGCTTAGTGAAAGAAATGGAGAGAAGAAAGTAAGTTGGAAATCCTTACAGATCATTAGTCCATATCATGCTTCAGTTTGTTTCTGCTAGAGAAGGTGCTGCTGGAAGCCTAGATTCTCTGTCCTCCCAATGATTCTACTAACTGTCTAATATCCCTCCATATTTGCCTGCTGTCTTCAACTAGATAACAGTGACTTTCTTGTTTGTTCCTATGAACCTTCACCAATACTCCTCTTCCTCCTTTCTCTCTCCTTACTCTTTAGGTCTTTAGGGAACATTTTGCTTTCCTGATTATGGCAATTCACCCTAATTTAGATTCTCTTAGCTCCACATGGGCCTCCTTTATAGCATTCATTTTAAGTGCAATTACACATTTATTTATAGCAGCAGTTCTCAACCTGTGGGTCATGACCCACAGGAACTGTATTAAAGGGCCATGGCATTAGAAAGGTTGAGAACGACTGGTTTATAGGATTATTTAATAATTACTTTTCTCCTCCACTAGACTGTAAATTCAGTGAAGGCAGGAACCTGGTCCTGTGGGTGTCCCTGTTACTTAGTACGGGGGGCATGAATAAGTGTAGTAATGGTAGAACACCTTTGGCAATAAATAGATAAACGAATGAATAAAGATTCTAGTAGCTCTGTGTCTCCAGGGTCATTGGAAGTTTCAGGACAGAGGTTGTCAGAGACTTGGAAAATGGGGTTCTGGCATTACTAGTCTTGGAGATGAGACCCCTTTGCTCTTGTTTCTAAGTACATGTTTCTACAAGATTTACTTTTGTTTTGGATTTTAGTCTTCTTTGGCTTACTTTATTTTTTAACACTCATTTTATTTTTGGAACCGTAGTTGTCTAATCAGGGCTTTTCAGTTCCTATCTGGTGTGTGTTTGGGGACTTGTTGTAGCTCGAGGCGCTAAAAAGGAAAATGGCATTTGTCACTGGGCTCTGGCATCACATGCTTTGCTGTTTCAAGGAGACATTTTATTCTTTAAGGCTTGTTAATTCCCTAGAGGTTTGGGTAGACATTTGGCTCTGAGATACAAGCACAGTATTCAGAATACAACATCTGTGAAGGAATCTGGCCTCTGCCTCTCATCAGCTGTGTGACCTTGGGCAGGAGATTTAATCTTTCTGGAATGTAGTTTCTTAATTTATAAAATGGGGATGAAGGTATTTTCTACATGGGGCTGCTGGGAGGATTAAATTAGGGCATACCAATAAGGTCTTGGTCCCAAGTAAATATACAGCAACTCTTTGTACATCTCCCTGCCCTTTCTCTTTCTGAAGATAATCTGCATTGAGGAGTTTAATAGGAAGCTACCCAGGGACAATTTTGTCCAGGCTAGACCACAAAACCCCTGAATGAATAAATTCACTCAGTGAGTAAAGAAAGGAAGATATGGCTAAATGAAGGAGTGACCTACCCTATCCATTATGAGGTGATATTAAAATAGTAATGGCGATAGTAATTATCTCATAAATACCTAAAGGGCTGGGCATCATGGCATACACTAGAGAAATGATCTCATTTAATTCTCATAAGAGTCCTTTAAGAAAGTTACTATTTTCACTATTTTACAAATGAGAAAAATGAAAGCTCAGTGAAATCGTCACATACCATTGGTGCCATGACTATTATTAAGTGGTTTTCCTAAGGTATCATGAAAATAGAAGGCCATAGATATATACGTGTGTGCACAGGGGTATTATCAGGTTTGTAGCCTTGGATTAATTTCTTTGTCTATCTGTGCTTTATTTCATTGTTTGTAAATGAAGATATAAATGTATTCACCTACTAACATTTTTTTGTGAAGTTGAGATGAAATAAGTGCAGCATAATTCCTGGTACCTAGTTAGTGCTTAAAAAAAATACATAAATGAAAAATAATTCCCACGACAAGGCATGTTACAGTGGAAAACATTTCCAAGCCTCAGGCCATTCAGCTTTATTCTGAAATTGTTAAATGACACAGAGAAACTTTTGGAAGGTTTGTATCTCCATGTATTTTCTAACATGTTCTGGTTCTAGTGTAGGGTGGGAGCCTGAGGCCTTCTGATTTTAAGATGGTTCTTTCTTAAGCACCAAAGAAGGCAAGAAAAGCTTCATGGTTTTCTTCTCCACCCCCTTTTTAATCAAAGGATTTGTTCTATAAAATTTGGATTCAGTCGAAAGGCTGCACCTAAGTACCTAGAAGGCTACATGTAGACTTAAGGTCGTAGGTTCTCCAGCCCTGTGCAGAGATGGGAACATTCCCTATGTGCCTTGGGAATACCATGACCTAAGATTCATGCTGAGCAACAAGACAATAAAAGGAGGAAAGCTTAGGTTGAGGCCAGATCACTGAGAATCTTGGATCTGAGGTTTAATTCAATTCAACTTAATAAATTATCTCTGAGCCCTTCCTGTATCCCAGGCTCATCACTAGAAAATGAACACACATATGATTGTGATAAAGCCTCTGCCCGGGACTTTTATCTTTAGTTTATAAATTTGTTTTTGTTGTCTGTAAGTTTTTTTGCCATGAACTGTCTGTCTGGTTGACTTAATATAAAGCCCTTTATTCAGACCAGATAAAGCAAGGTTTTTCAGGTATTTGGTGGGACCTAGTCTTCTGTGCATAATGCATTGGTAGATACATTTAAAAACTATTTAGAGTATAAATGTCTTACCACAACAAATAAGTGAGGTGTTGGTTTTGTTCACAAGTTTGATGTAAGCATTTCACATTGTATATCAAATTAGCACATTGTACCCCACAAATGCATTAAGGTACACAGTAATGATTTAATAAAAAAATTAAAAAAAAAAACATAGCTCATTTGCTTCAAGGGATTCAGGAATCCCTGGAGCACCAGAAACTTTGCTTTGAAAGTAAAAGTCGCTAGAAGTTTATGTGACCTTCACAGCCTGAGAGGCAGCTCCCAGGGGGAACTTTTGTGTTGTCAGCTTCATGGCACACACAGAGCCTGAGAAATAGAAGTCAGAGAGCAGGCTGTCATGGTGGCTGATGGGAATGCTGTTAAAACAGATGAGAAAGAATAGACCCAGAAAGATAGTAAAGAATCTATTAGATAGCAAGGACATAAGTCTGGATGGTTTGGGGAGTAAGACAGCTGTGTGACTGTCAGGGAACTGGTAGTGAGCCGCAGCATAGGGCTCTAGGGAAGTCCAAGAGAGTCCAAGAGATAGATGGGGCTCTAGGGAATGTGTATATGTGTGTGTGTGTGCACACGCATGCATGCATGAACACATGTGCCCACACAAGTGCATAGAAGTTACCAAGGTAACAATGGAAGAACCACTAAATAGACCCATCCTTCTTAGGCCCCTCGATGACTCTATGAGTAATGAGTTCCATAAGCTAAACATGAGGTAGAAAATATCCTGTCTTAGTATCAGACAAAAACATCCTCTTAAGGTGTGAATAATTTGTATTTGGGGAAAATCATGATTAACACTGCTTAGGGTAGAAGCACAGGCATGGATTCTGGTAGAAGCCAAGGCAATGAAGAGAAGATGATGAAACTTCTTTTCAAAGAGAAAAGGAAAGGAACTTGTTTTCTATATCTAAGGAAGCAGAAGAGAGATGAGAGTAGGAAGAGAAGAGAGAGGTGGAGAGGACAGGCAGGTGGCAAAGGCTAGGGAGGGGTCAAAAGGAGTCTGAAGGACAAGGAAACCTGTGGTGATGTGTGGCTGTTGCTGTGTCATGTGCACAGTGACTCATCTCCATGATACCAACACTTGCAAGAACAATTTGTGTGAATTTTCCTTGCTTCCCTCTGGAACTCAAGCAAACAGTAGGGCTTAACTCTTGAGCTGACTAGATATGAAAGGGGAGAGAAGCCACAGTAGCCATGCCTTGCAGAATCCTAGGAAATTGCTCTGGGTCTCTAGAAACTCTGGGTGGAGAGAGAGCCCATCTTTAGTGGGCTTCAAGGGTAAGGTGGCCTTGGCTGGCATCTGGGCAGCATGGCAGAGTAGGATGGAGCTGCTCTGTCCACTCCTGCTGGCCCTGGGCAGTGCCCCTTTCTAATAGCAAGAATGCCCTACCTACCCTAGGGATCAATTGAGATCGTACATAGAGAGCTCCAGCACTTTGTAAGTGCTCAGTGTATGCCCAGTGTTGTGAGGATTATCTTTGCCTGGGTCTTCAGTCATGATGCTGCCAAGTTCAGCTCCAGTGTAATGGTGTCCTGACTGAATCCCTGACAGGGGACAGTTTGCCATGTCCCCACCCACATGTCTTCCCCAAGTGTGGGTTCCGGGGAATCCCAACCCAGCCAAAACGGTTCTCAGTGTCTCGCCTCAGCAAATAGTCTGACGATAAAAACTCTCCGAGGTCATTTTTATTGTGAAATTCTAAAATCATATTTATTCACCAATTCACAGAAAGTGTCATAATGACCACCAACATGAATCAGTTTGTAGGCATTTACAGGCCACGGCTAAAAATAAAAATCTGTGGGGAAGAGGCATTTAACAAATTACTTGGAAACTGCAAGAATTGTAACTGTTAGAAATTTAAAGTTTGTGATTCAAACATGGGTCAGATCACAGTCATGGAAAGAAGCCTGACAGATTCCCGGAATGGTTATTTCCTTCCAACGTCTTTATATCCGTATAGACTCTCAGCACCCCTTGCTGTGCGAGTCTGAATTGGATGTGACAGCTCGGTTGGGCAGGGGAGAGGATTCTGAGAAAAGGGCCGGGCAGGGAAAAGGCAATCTTGTCAACTGAGCAGACAGTGCACTCTTAGAAATTAGGTTCAATTTTCTATAAATTCATGTAGTCCTAATGAGATATTCCAAAGTTTGTATTGTATCACACTCATACACACAACAGTATATTTATCAAAGAAGCACATTTTCTAGACTAAAGAGATTCATTTTTTGAGGCAGCTTGAAGAGTTGGGAAAGCTGACGTGTGTCAGGCATACCCCTGGAGGTGAAGCTACTGTGGGAGAATCTGGCCAGGTGGTAATGATGAAAGGCGGTCTCTGTCAAAGCCTGTTCCCACACACCCCGAGCTGAGCAGCTGGGGATGAACAGCCATCCCTGGCTCCTAAATGGTGGTGGCATCTCCAGGTGAAGGAGAAGCAAAAGGCTGAGAGAAGAGCTCACTAGATCTTCTAGACTGGCTGAACCCAGAACCTTTACATTGAGTTCCAAAACTATGCCTGAAGGTGACAAATTCGATAGCATTTTATCAAGTGTTTGGGGGCAAAGGCAGAGACAACAGGAGGGGAGCCCCTGCAGCCCTGGGGGGTTTTCAGCAGGTGCAGTCTATGTGTACAGACCCACTGTGGACAACATCGCCTTGCTGCTCACCACCACACAGCCAGGCCCCCTGCCTGAGCTGGTTGTGTTTAGCACATGGAATCTGTGATTCGCAAAGGTCTCTTCTGAGGCTGACTCAGTTCTCTCGTTCCACGTGGGGTACAGTCACACTGCTGAATCTCTACCCAGTATTCATAAGCCAGACCTTCAGTTTCCAAATTTTTGCCAAATTCCTACTATTGATTATATGTTCCAGCCACTGTTCCCAGTGCTTTGAAAGCTAACAGTAAACAACAAGGAAAATATGTGATATCCAAATCAGTGCTTCTAAGGAATTTAACATATGATGGGACCATTGACCTCTTCATTCTATATCTGTTGCATTATAGAAATGTATATGGCTTTGGTAGGTGTGAGTGTGTCACACATATATATTATCATTGTCCTTATCCTACTTCTCTCTGATAATTTATATTTAATATTCTAATTTCCTAAATGAACGTCCCACTAAATCATTCTGATGCTCTTCTTACCAACATTAAAATGTTCATGTCAATAACATAATAAACCCCACTCTAATACCTATAAATTTCTTTGAAAATAACCAACTTCTACATACAATTTCTTTTCTGAACTCACCAACTGGTTATCGTCAGTCTCCACCAACCTTGTCTATCTCAGGGCATCAACATTCCTTTTTGGAAACCACCAAGGTCAGGATAGAAGCAATCAGGTGGATTGATCCATCACAACTAGTTCAATTAAGAATCAGAATCATCTTCAAACAGCCCTTTGGAAGCAATTGATTTGACTGCCTCTGTGGTCAGCTGGCCAGACCTCCCTACAGATTTTTTTTTTAGAAACTTAGAGACAGCTTGAAATACAAAGTGATACTGTGGCTTCCCAGGTGGGGAGGTTGTTCCTACCCTACCTCCCTGTTCCCTCTCCAACTCCGAGGCACACTTTCCTTCAATATGTGGAAAATACCTACCTTTTGAATAATCTGCCTTGGGTATCAAATCTAACCTCCTTCTCCCAGAAAAGCTTTTGCTGTATTTCCACCTTTTGAATAATCTGCCTTGGGTATCAAATCTACCTCCTTCTCCCAGAAAAGCTTTTGCTGTATTTCCACCACCTGGAGTTTGGCTAGTGAAATGAGCAGAACTCTTCTTAATCTCACACTTTAGGGCACAGCTTCTGTGCTCCCCATTGGCTGGAATGGATGAACTTCCATTCAGGGGTGGTGGTGGTGGTGAGCACATCATATTCACATTGGTGACCCGTAGGCACAAGGAAACTCCCCATCACAGAGGCCCTATGGTATCATTCCCTGCCCTTCCCACACAGGTGCTGGAGTCTGTCACTGAGACTTGTGGGGGATTCTCTGCTTCTTCAAATAGACACAAACTGTGGGCTCATTTCTCTGATAGCTCCTCTTGGGGAAAAGAATGCTCAGAGTGTGTGTGTGTACACCCGCATATGTGTGCGTGTTCAATTTCTGGTCTGAAATGCTCAGTAAAAAGAGTCTTGGTAACAAGAGATGCATTTTCATTTTGAGATAAAAGCAAACAGACATTAAAGCCAGCATGTTTCTGTTGCCTATGATTAATACACATCGTCTGTGTTTGGCTCTTCTCAAGTCTGTTGCCTTCTTTTCATTAGTCTGCTGGGAATGAGCTTCATGTTGATGAATCTCCTCTGCAGTAAATATGATAAAAGGGACTGGAGGGTGGCACAGGGCCAGGTCATTAACAAATCAAGGCTTTTGTCCTCCACTGGGACTCTGCCTGTGACCACCCCCAAGGGCAGAGCACCAGGGGCCCATCATGGCCCATCTCCCCCTGCTCAAGCTTAGGGGCTTGGGAGGGGTTACTGTGCAGACAACCCCACTCCTGGTTTCTTCCATGGGCAGCAAGAATGTTGGCCTCTGTCCACTGTACTTCCATTTCTTGTCCCTCTGATAACAGAAAGGACCCAGACTTACATACCAAGAGAGAAGGTGGTGGAGTCTTTCACCACTGGGGGATCTTAATGTTTTTGTCAAGGTCAAATGATCTCTGGGATTTAATTCAATTCAATATCTGTGGAGCACCTGCTTGGGCTGGGGGTGGTGCTTACCCTGGACCTGGTTGGTGGCCTGCTCACCTTTAGGAAGTGGCCTGTGACAGCAGGGTGCCAAGTGTCTGAGGTCCATCCTAGCCTCCTACAACCTCAGCTGCAGGGTCCTGTGGTTCCACTTAATCCAGGTAAAAGTCCTCTGGTGGGGGCGGACTGACTCAGGAGATATATCATCTCAGTGGTCTAGGGGCACCAGCAACATTCTGCAGGAGCCAGGAATCCCCAGCTTGGTGTCAGGAGGAAGTCCTTGCCATTGTTTCTGGCAAATATAAATGGCTGGTGCTGCCTTCCTGGTGATCATCTTGTGTGTGCCAAGGAATGACCTTCACTGTCTCCACCCAAACCCCAGGCCTGGTGTCCTTTCTGGTTCTGCACTCCTGACTCTCCATCCATAACCCTATGCCATCCTGTTCTGTCTCCCCCTGAGACAGTCCATGCCTGCTAATGAGAATCATTCCTGCCTGCAATCCCACTTTATGTCCTTTTGTCCCATGAGGCTTTTGTAACAAATCACTAACGTAAGGGAAACATTCAACATTGCCCTAAGTCTTGGGAGAGAAATATATCATCAGGGGTTTCACCTAGAGAAGCCAGTCTGTTAAGAAAAACCCTTCTGCATGGCTCCCCAACATTGCTCACAGGCACACAGGTGGCAAGCACCATTCTTTCCATGCAATGGATTCAAACTTCTTAGATGAGTTATTTGCAATATGATCTCTGTGTTGGTCTCAGAGATTGGTTGGCATTTAATTAGAAGAGGTTTTCCCAAGCTAGGTGAGAGAAACGAAGGGTTCCCTTAGGCTATTCAGGAGGAGTCAGTGTGGAGACTGCTGAGGTTCTGAGCAGGGGAGAGTCTGGGTTCTGGGGACTCACAAGCAGGGGCTCTTTCCTAAACAGTCCCTCCTCTGGGACTCTGTCCTTCCACCCCAAGGCCCAGAGAGACTCTGATTCCCAGTCTCTCCTTATACAAGGAGACTCTGCCCCACAGCTGGGTAAATGACAGAAGATTGCCAAGGAGATCTTGCCAAGAGTCTGGACTTTCACAGAGTTTAAGCTGTGAGTCAATAACAGGTGAACCTCAAGCATCTAGTAGATTGGGGAAAAGAGCGTTGGTGGAGCCCAGAAGCTCTAGAGGTATTAGGAATTAGAGAGCCCAGACAGATTTGGACTGTAGATAAGGCTGCAGGGATTTTTTTGTTTGCTTTGCTTTCTATTATTAGTAACATCCAGAATGAATTACTGCCCTTCCAAAAAAAAAGCCATCCCTTCCCCTTCCAATTTTGTGTTTGCACTGTGACACTGCATGCCCCAGTCCCATTACAAACTGAGCACTTGACGTGGCTGTGTCCTTCAATGGCCCTGCCACTCTCTGTTGGACCCTGGACAAAATTTTAGGGTCATTGCTGCACTTTCATTGTTTCCTTCCTAGGTGGCCTTCCTAGGGATGGGTGCCCTCCCGACAGCCTCACCTGGGCTGTGTCTGTCTCTAGGAGAGGGCAGGAATCATGTCATGGCTGAGGGGAGCAGGGTTCCCTGAGAGGGCTGCTTCAGGCAGTGTGAACCACAGTCTGGGGGGATAGGGCCAGGTGCTCTGCTTTGGTCCCCTCACTACAGTAGCTGTTATTTTACTTTCTTGGTTAACAGTCAACTCCTCCCAATGCCAGCTTCAGCCCTTTCTCTCATCTTCTACAGGTGATTCCAACCATCAGTGGTTCCAAACTTCAGCATGCACCAGTCTCAGAAAGCTGATTAAAATGTGGACTGACTTCTGATTCAGTAGTTTCTGTGTGGGACTCAAGAGCTCTCATTTCTCCCTCCTTCCCAGGTGATGCTGCTGCCCTTCCAGAGAACTACTGCATCAAGTCCAAGCCCTCCGCAGGTCCCCCAGGGCCAGCCTCTCTTTGCTCTCTGGCTCTGACTTTGGGCCCCCAAGGGGCTCCCTCACATCAGGCTGGCTCATGCTAGCCTCCCTCCAGCATCACCCTTCCAAACTTTCGAGGTCCACCTGGCTGCTCTTCTTATTCAAGGACTTCCTCTGGCTTAGTTTTGCTGTATCTCAGCTTCTGGCCATGTTATTTCTGCCTAATGGGCAGAGTGACCGGCTGTCATCTATAAGTAGGCTGAGTTAGTCTCGGTTAGAACTGAGGAACATTTGGGGAAACGTCGCCCACTTCCCTGAGAACTCAGTTTGCCTCAGTGATGCATGCAGGGCCCCCAGAATTACCCTGACCATCTGACTTATGGTGGGTAACTGCTAAAGCAAGGCCCTCGCCAGGCCCCAAATTCTGTCTCTAACAGTCCTGACTTTTGTGGACAGCCTTGCACACAGCAAAGGGAACATCCCAAGAACTCACAAGACCAGGCGCTCCCGGGGCGGGCCACGCCTCCTTCATTCTCCCTTCCCTAGTTGCTGGCACAAGGCCTGGCCACCTCAGGGGCTCCGTGAGGACCCGCTGAATTACACTGCACGTAGCTGCAAACACAGATTCCCATCTGTTTACTGACTGCACACAGGGAATGTCTGATGGCTTTCTGGGGTTAACATTTTTTCTTTTTTTTTTTTTTTTTTGAGACAGAGCCTCAAGCTGTCACCCTAGAGTACTGTGGCATCACAGCTCACAGCAACCTCCAATTCCTGCGCTCAAGCGAGTCTCTTGCCTCCGCCTCCCAAGTAGCTGGGACTACGGGCGCCCGCCACAACGCCTGGCAGTTTTTCGGTTGCAGCCATCATTGTTGTTTGGCGGGCCCGGACTGGATTCGAACCCGCCAGCTGAGGTGTACGTGGCTGGCACCTTAGCCTGTTGAGCCACAGGCGCTGAGCCACATTTTTTTCTTTTTGTCTCCTTGGGACAGAGTCAAGCTTGCCTCCTTATTCACAGCTCCTGTAAAGCTGACTCTTTTTCCAGTTGGCACTAAAAGGAAAACTAGAGCAAGCGCTACAGAACAGGTACAGGTACAGAATAAATTTATGAAATAAAGGAAATAAAATCAGGAAATGAGGGTGCTGGAGTAGACTTATGAACTTTCATTGCTCATTTCCTTTGCCTGCAGCTGGACAATGCAAAGTGGTTATGTGAAAATTAAATTGTGCCAAGGGCTTTGGCTTGTCAGCCTCAATAAAAATCAGATGCAGGTAGAGAACGGTGCACCATCCACAGCCTGCCGGAGTCCATGCAGGAGGCTTTGGGAATCCCCCAGAGGGCTGAAAATCATCTACCCTTTGCTGGCAGATTTTTTCAAGGATTTAAACCAATTTTCCCACTTTTTTTTTTTTTTTGGTAAGAGCTATTTGGTTAATTTAAATGAGAGAATGGTTAAGAAAAAGTTCTTTTTTTCTTCTTTCTGCTAATAATATTGAGTTGTAAGAGCCAAGAAGCCTGCTAATTTTGAAGTGTGCTGGCTCAGGCTTTATACTGATTATGTTGCTATTGATTCAAATAGTTGCAAGTCTTTAGGATCATTTTTAGAGTGATGGCATGAGCAGCGCTGAAATGAAAATCAGTCTGAGATAATGAACACTCCTGCTTAGAAATCATTATAGGCTGAGCCGCACTGGGAGGGCGCTGAGCTTGGGGAGCTAACACTGGCCTCGGTGGAGGGAGTGCTCTGTAATTAGACAGTTTCCTAGAGCTGAAGCTTTTAACTCTTGAGGAATGTTTAAGTTTGTCAATTCAAAAAGTTAACAAACGTGAGGCTTTTGTTTGTTTTTGTCTTCCCCCCAAAACATACATTTTTAAAAGAGCTTAATTGAGGACAGTGGGGTTTTCCTGTTCAATTGGAAAGAAAAGACTGCTGGGCTGCAATGAACATTCTGGTACAGATGTCTTTGTTATAATGTGATTTTTTTGACTTCTGGGTATATACCTAGTAAAGGAATTTGGAGGAAGGGTAATTGGTGAGGCCACACCTAAGGTGCATCTTAGAAGGGTACAGGCGAACCTCACTAAATGAAGAATAGAAATGTCTTCATATAATAACTAAGAAAATGTCATGAAGGCTATGTTAATCAGTTTGCTGAAAACATTTCAGATTGTATATGAAACCAGCACATTGTACCCCTTGATTGCACTAATGTACGCAGCTATGATTTAATAAAAAAAAAAGAAAAATTAAAATTACTACAAAAATTTATCAAATTATTCAGTATCAAATATGATAGACAAGTATGTTGTGTGGTAAAGTATGTTAAAGAAACAAAACTGGAATACCAAAAAAAAAAAAAAGTATGAATTTCAGATAACAACAAAAAAAGCAAGAAAGGTAATTTGACACAAAACTGTATTTTATTAAATTGAAAATTCATTTTAAAAGAGTTACATGATTTTAAGACTGAGTTTTCTATTTAATCCTTCTATTTTGATTACTTTTTACAAATTTAAATCTGCTGATGGTGTGCGTATTTCCAATAAATACAACAGCATGAGATTCCATACTAGCAGGACACCTGCTAACATCTTTTATTCATGTACGTGTTCCTAGTGCAAAGCAATTATATTATTTCAAATATTTTAGAATGTTTTCTATTCCTGCCTAACATAACTGCAGGTTATCTCACAAATCACTGCTTTCCTCTTGCACTCTCTGTGTGTAAATCTATAAGAAAAAGACTTATTTGTGATGCCGTGCACAGAAGTCAATAATAGCTAGCAAGTCATCTCAGCCTGGTTTACTTGCAGACGTGAGAATATCGCGTCCTATCAAATGCAAGGGAATGGCGTATGTATATAGATCTATATTTTGTTTCTTATTCTTGATCCAGCTCTTTTGAACTGGTTTCCAAGACTACAAATTCTAGAGAGAGGAATAGGTGTTAAGAACTACTTATTGGAGCCCTGCAAACCCTGAAACAATAACTGATCTCCCCTGGAGGGTTTATCATCACTTGGGCAACTGCAGTCATCTTTATGTGTGGGCAGAAAGGCAAACGGGCACAATGATTGGAAGCGACAGGGTCTGAGGAATTAGAGGAAGAACAACAGACCTCTACGGCATATTTTCTCTATTTGTTGAAACGACAATCACTTAGGCATAGCTTGCAATACAAAATGGCAAATCTGAAAGGCAATGGATTTTAGGTCACCATGTTATGGCTATATTATGTTATTTATTCTTAGTAGAAGTATCTGTGGGAAAAATTATCAACTTCAGAGATTAATAAAGAAATATTATTTTTGGCACTGAAATAATGACCCCGAAGTATCAAAATTATTTTTAGTAAATCTGAAACTATTCTTTGACATATGCCAAAAGTGAATGAGGATTTTAGTGAGGCTATTCAATCTATTTAAATCCATCATTTACATGACTTACTAAGTATTAATTGCAGCTGGTATCTAATTGTTAATAGCCTATTATGTATCCTTTCTTATCTAACTTTTCTTGGTGATGGTGATTACTCAACAAAACTATATATTTCATCTCAATTTGACTGAGAGATATTCACCTCAAGGAAAACTCTCACACAAAGCTTTATCACAGGACATGAGACTTCAGATCATTATTGTTTTATGACTAAAAAAATGAGTGACTTAAGACAAAAAGCTCAACATCCTTAAACTTCATTTCTATTCATTCTCTAATAAATACCATCTGTTGTGTACTTTAGGGATATAATACCCGTCAAAAACTCCATCGTATTATGAGAATCGGCACCAAGTTGATCTGAAATGCATATTTGAACAGATGTGTTTAAATTACATCTCCGTCTATCCACATGCATAAATTCAGAGCAAGCGTGTGTTGATTTAAAATGCATAAAAAAAGGGATTTGGAGATGCATCAAAAGTAAAAAGCATCTCAACGGATCAAGACTAACATTACGAAAGGTCATTACTAAAAATAAAGTTTGCATTTATTAAGGGTTGCACCAGGGGGCTGTTCATGGGAAGTGACTTAATGTTTGCTGCACAAAATCAGCCACTGAAACTACACTAATTTTTTACAACTCTTCCATGTAAAACATTAAAGCTGTCATGCATGAACAGAAGAAATGGAATAGGAGACACCAAAATAGAAAAAAATTGTATGCTATATCTATTGACTGACATCAGTTCATACGGTGCCATCCCCCATGTTTCAGTCATACTTTGTATTTTTCTAAAAAATATTTCCAGTGATTCTTGTAGGCACAATACTGTTCTGAGTCCGTATTTGATAAACATACTTCCAAAAGTTAAAGTTAACCAGACCCTCATCAATGTTTAGCAGGAAACTAAATATACAAAAATACAGGTATAAAGACAGACCTGAACGTGTTCCCTATACTCCATAACATGACCACCTCTACACGGGCTTTCACTGTCAATAACACTTACTGGTGAGCTGTGGAGTGGAATGAAGGCTGCCCGTCTCCATTAGGCTAACAGTATAAGAATAAGAAAACTAATTGCTGAGTGAAATTCCTAGAATCAATTTCACCAACATTTACTAAATTAATACTACTACATGAATAGATATAAGCAACTTCTGAAGACTAAGTTCTCAATGAAGAAGCTGAGTGTGAGAATAAGTATAATATTAATTCTTAAATATTCTTCCTAGGTAATGCTTTTACAGAAAACAGTGTTAGATGGATAATTAACTTTTTTTTTTTTTTTTTACTTACAGATGAAGAAATAAAGATTAAATGTAAGACTGGGGAAAAGCTTTATACATTGGCTATTTTTCAAATTAACCTTTATAGTACTATGATATGCTAGCGTAGATTAAGAAAAAGGGAATGATCATTTCAAAATACATTGCAGATTTCAACAATAAAGATCTCTGAATAGCACTGTAAAAATGTTTTTCTCTCTGTTAATCTCTAAATGTCTTCCAGGGTTATGATATATGTTGATTATTCTGTCCCTTCCTGTCCCCAGGCCCTCGTCTGCCCTGCTGTGTACTCAGAAGGCTTTCCCTTACAGAGTGTGTGACATGGGCTCTAAACTGTGGTCCAGCCCCACTGAACTTCAACCCCCTCTTCCACTGCCTGTGTTTTCTAATCTGCAGGTCTTCACACATGAAATGCTCTCCTTACTGCACCTCTGCATCTGTTCAACAGAGCTAATCTCCACTCTGTTCAGGCCTCTACTTAAAGACCTATGGCTCTATGAAAGAAAGCTTCCTTGGTTTGAAACAATTGCCAATGCCTTTCCAAGGTGCCAAATTCCCTGTATTTTCCATGTTTCATTGTAATTGCTTGTTATTTCTAAGATTTTTCAACTAGGACTGTTAAGTTCCTTGAGGACAGTGACCATGTCTGTGTAGCATGCTGCAATACTCCTATCCCAAAGCCTGAAACAAAGTAGGTGCTCGAAACATATTAACATGTCAATGAACTATTTGCTAGTTAGTTCCTTTCCTCCAATAAGAAAAATCAGTTCCCACAGATAATATTTATTGAGACTTGATTGTCAACTTTTTATCTGGAATAGGTAAAATTAATGTGATACATTTAACAAAATAGTCTAAGATAAATGTAAATCACATAACACTCTTTCAAAGCAAATTACAAAATCAGGCAGGTTCAATGGAAAATGAATGAGTTTGAAGGAGACTTAGATAGAGCTGAACTGTCCAATACAGCATATGCTAGTTACACATAGCCATTTAAATGAAAACAAATTGAAAGCAAACAAATTAAAGATTCAGTTCCTCAGTTGGCTAGCTCTGAGGGGTTCAACAGGCACATATGGCTAGTTGCTACCACGTTTGACAGCACAGATACAGAATTTCCTTTAATGCAGGAAGTTGTATTAGACCGCACTATTCTTGAATGTTGTGATCTCACAACCAACAGAACTTAAAATAATAAAAAAAAAACCTCATAACTGTATGTCTGAACTTTATTTTCCTCATTTTATAAAATGGCAGTAATCCCTACTGATTATGTTGCTATGAAGATCAAATGAAAGATGTTTTGAAACACTTAGTTCGGTATCAAATATGCAGCAGGTGATCAAACAAGTGTACTTCCCTTTTCTCCTGTAATTCAAAGATACTTTGCTCCAAGTATATCTTATCACAGGTGCCCCTGTTGTAAAACTTATATTTTTTACTCTGTCATAAAAAAAAAAAAAATTAGTTTTCAAACTGTTCTGACTGTTCTGCAGGAAAAGGAAAGAGCCTAGGTGGCACTTCAGGATTATGAGGTTCTAGGCCTTCTGCTTGTTGAGTTTTCAACCAACATGACTTTAGATTTAACAGTTACATATTTGGTTTCCCTTTAAATTTGTTTTTCTCATTAAAGGACCATGAGTGAGGCCAAGCAAACAAACACAAAATCCAAAAAACCAATGTCCTGGAAAATATACCTCTCCCTGTCTAGCCTTTATGAATGGTAAGCACATAAGGTCCATCATAACCTGACTCCACTGGTCTCATCTTCTCACATTACCTTCCTCTTTTCAATGACCTACACATACCAAGTTGAAGGCACTGGGACCAATACCGACAGTCAGCTAGAAAACAAAGCAAATGATTTTGAGTGGGTTTCCTTGGCTCTGATGAATGTTAGCAATATTGTTCAGTTGTTGTGTATCTGTGGAGTCAATGCCAAAATTGAAGTTACTAAAAATTAGCCTCTGTGAATAACAATAGGTGAGTTGAGAACATACTAATTTTTTACAACCTGAAGTGGAATCTGCTATGATGTGTTACAAATGATTGTAGCTAAACATATGTATGAAACACAAAAAAGTAAACTAATTTAGAAAAGCCTAAGACAATGTAAATCTATAGTGTGTTATTTATCAGTAGGTAATTGGAAAATATTTGAACTTCATGTTATTGAGCGAATAGTGTCAAGAGTGATATCATTCTCATGCCTTAACCTTTTTTTTTTTTTTAATCAGAAACAGAATTTCTGACTTTCCCTGCTACAAAGTAGTTTGATGACTTACTAGTGGTAAAGTTTCATCATGTGGGGTTTTTTTTGTTTGTTTGTTTTTTAGCTAATGATTGAGATGAAAATTTTTCTCAGGGGAAAGAACTACCTTCAACCTCTATTACTAAATATTGTAAATTAGCTTTTAACATTATAAAACAGATTTTATAATGTTTCCTACTGAATGCTCCCTGAAATTGTATGGCAAAATTTTGCTTTTATGCAAAAAATATAGTACTGTAAAATCATTTGTAACAACTAACATTTAAATCACAGTATCAAGCTGCTTTAAACATAGTGATGCAACAAGCATGATCTCCACTCCTGCACAAATTTGGAGCAGATATATTTTCTAAGTTCAAACTACATTTCCAATAGCAATTTTCAGACCTCAATGCAAATGCAAAGGAAATGTCCATATGCAAAAATCCACTTAACTATGCAATTGAGAAGAGTTCTCATCTAACCTTTCAATTGGAAGGGGCTGATCTGATAAAAGACAATATAAAGAGAGGAATCCAACAGAATTCTTTAAATGCCTTCCAAGTGACAAATGCTCAATTAAAACCATAATATGCTGATATCACGAATTGACACCAGTTGCTGGCAACACGGATTTGTGTGAAAAGACATTTTTAAAGACAAAATACATAAAATCTCATTACATATCAGCATTGAGAAACTGATCTTTTTTTTTCTTTTTGAGACAGAGTCTCACTATGTCACCCTTGGTAGAGTACCGTGGTATCACAGCTCACACCAACCTTCAACTCTTGTGCTTAAGCGATTCTCTTGCCTCAGCTTCCAAGTAACTAGACTACAGGCACCCGCCACAACACCTGGCTATTTTTTTGTTGCAGTTGTCAATGTTGTTTAGCAGACCCAGGCTGGGTTCAAAATCCACCAGACCAGGTGTATGTGGCCAGCACTCTACTCACTGAGCTGCGGGGGGCCGAGCCTGACAAACTGACATTAGGGACACACTAAACTTTGAACTCTAGTAAGTAAAATATTATCTCAAATAAAGTAATTCAATTCTTCTTACTAATGGACCAATATTTTAAAAATTGTATTATATTAACATTGTATTTTAAATTTTGTCAAAAATGTGCAAATGAGTTTGTCATTTTGTACCTCCCGCCAAGCACTCACCCACACAAAATGTCTGGCCTTTTACCAAAAAAATATTTCTGGTCCTTAGACTAGATACTTTCCAAGGACCCAGAATCGTTTAAAATATATGTAAAAGTAAAATTTTTCATCTCAAATATGAGGTATACTTGAAACAAAAATCTATGGCTACTAAATAATTTTTTAAATAGTAGAGAAAAGAATCAGTGAATAGGGGATTCCCAAAAGGCTCCTGGGCTAGATGTGCAATGTCTCAGGACCTGCCAGTGCTTTATCCTCAATAATTCTATAAAGAGAATTTGAGTAGGTTTTAAACAGATCCAGTCTCCAGACATGGGTCTCAGAAACCTTGCTTACTGAGGAATTAACTCTTGAAGCAATATTTAATTGTATGTTACTAAGACTGCTATGGATAGAAAGAAATAAGCTAGCCTGAGCAAGAGCAAGACCCCGTCTCTACTAAAAGTAGAAAAAGTAGGTGGGCGTTGTGGTGCACACTGGTAGGCCCAGCTACTGAGGAGGCTGAGGCAAAAGGATTGCTGGAGCTCAAGAGTTTGAGGTTGCTGTGAGCTATGAGGCCATATCACTCAACCTCAGGGTGACAGAGTGAGACTCTGTCTCAAAAAAAAAAAAAAAAGAAAAAGAAAAGAAAGGGCGGCTCCTATAGCTCAAAGGAGTAGGGCACCAGCCCCATATACCAGAAGAGGTGGTGGGTTCAAACCCAGCCCTGGCCCAAAACTGCAAAAGAAAGAAAAGAAAAAAAAAGACAAGAAAGAAGTCTGCTAAACTAAAATCTATATTGAATCTCAAGCACTTTAATAAATATTTCAATATAAAAAGTTCTTAATATATCATTTTAATTTTGTTCTATTTTGTTAAAATGGGATCCAGTAAAAAACTGTCTCTTCAAATGTGACATGTAGACAATCTACCACAGCATAAATGTTACAGATTAAAGATTTAAAAACTGAATTTATCATTCATAAATAAGATTCTTAAAGTGAATTTTTATACTGGTGTACCTTTTGTTTAGATAGAAAAAATGTCATATGTGAACTGTTCACATTTGATTTCTTTGTATTTATCAAGTCAGAATCCCAAGATTGGTCATTTTTTAAATAACAGCAACAAAATAATTTGCTGAGATTAGACTATCCATTTTTTGCTTAGATGAACAAACAGCTACACTAAACTAACTCTATATTCACAAGAACAAGTCTTTTAGGTGTTAAACTTGTAGGTAGTTTTTGTTGGCCTGGTAACAAAACAGATGTTTTCCTTAGTGATTTGGCTTTTGGTATCAAGTTACATGTGTGCTTTAAAAAACTGTATTCATCTCTGTAAAATAAAACCGATCAGACTAGCTCATCTGTAAGCTGCTTTAATTGGCCACTTAGTTGAAAGTAAACAGGTGTAATTGCAAACACTGATTTTTATCTTATAAATTTTTTATTTATAAATACTTAAAGGATGTTAGAAACTCTAGAGAAAAGACAATGATGCCTCCAAGGTGAAGTGGGAATGTAAGTTACAAAGCCAATGAGAACATACAGAAGGCAAAGGCAAAACCAACTTCTTAACTGAGAAGGAGGAGACCAGCTAGCAACACCAGAATTTCGTCTTCACCTACATATGTCAGTGGAGTTTGGTTTAATTTTCTTTCTTTCTTCCAGGAAATGTATTTGCTGTTTTTTCTGATACTTGAGCTCTGGATTCTGACTTCATTCTTGTCTCTGCTTCTTTCTTTTTTTTTTTTTTGGCTGGGGCTGGGTTTGAACCCGCCACCTCTCCCTACTCCTTGAGCCACAGGCACCTCCCCTCTGCTTCTTTCTCTAGCAGTGTCAAACTCTTCCCTTACAGCTCTGGCTCACCTATATTAAGGAACAAATAAACCCAGCCCGTCTTGCCCTCTCCCTCCCTTTTCTCTCCCTGGGTCCAGGTATTTTTCTTTTGAGACTTCTGCAGGAACAGAGCATAGCTGCTGCCTTTGCTCCCTCACTAAACCCTCTATAACCTGGCTCCTGCCCCAGTGCTCTCGTCAAATTACGCTCTCATTACTAGCAACTCCCCTCATGTTATTTTCTGTCCTAACTCCACTTGACCTATTTGCTGTGTTTGACACTGTTAATCGTCCTTTTCTTATTTGTTCATTGACAAGGGTACAATGTGCGCCTGTGAGGCGCCAGGTTCTGGGGCTGTGTTGATGCCTCTGCGGAGTGCACAGTCAGGAGAGAAGTGGGTGGTGGGACCGAAATGGCAGGGCCTGACCCAGCAAGGCGGACAGGGACAGGACTGAGAGGAAATGGCAGGGCACGAGGCCTCCTCCTGCAACACCTTTCCTTCGCTTGGGTTTCATACTGACTTGGAAACTATACCCTATGTTTCCTTCCTTAGATCCTCTCAACATTCTTATCCTCCCCTACAGCAGTGGTTCTCAACCTTCCTAATGCCACAAACCTTTAGTAAAGTTCAAAGAGGTCACAACCCACACGTTGAGAACTGTTGCTCTACAGGTCCCTATAGAGCAGCGATTCTTAACCTTCCTAACGCCTCCTAATGCCACAACCCTTTAATACAGTTCCTCATGTGGTGGTGAACCCCAACCATAAAATTACTTTCATTGCTACTTCCGGACTGTAATTTTGCTACTGTTATGAATCATAATGTAAACAGCTGATATGCAGGATGCATTTAGGTGACCCCTGTGAAAGGGTCATTCGACCCCCAAAGGGGATGCGACCCACAGGTTGAGAACCTCTGCTCTAGAGTCTAACCTCATGTCTACCCACTGCTTCTCTCTGCCTTCTAAGGTTTGGGGTACTTTATTTATAGAAATACGATTATTTCTTGGTCACCCAGGCTAGAAAACCTTGAGTCAATTTTAACTCATGTGTCCCATCCTTTATAATGAAGCAAGCACTAATTTAAAAAGAAAGAGTTCAACAAGTGTCATCTTAGGGGACTACTGACACATGCAGTCTGTTGGTAATTGAAATGCCGTTATATGGCCCATTACAGAATATAAAACATTTATTTAATTTTCACATTACACTGATGAGGATAGGTATTATAATCAGCTCCATTTGGGAGAGTAGAAAAAAGGAGAATGGCTAAGTAACTTATCAAAGAAAAATGGACAGAGTTCCCCCTTGCCTTAGAGCATTTCTGGAATAAAGAAATAAAGGGGAAGTAGCTAAGTCTTCCTGCTTGTACCTCTTTCCCACATTCAGTACAAATAAGAAGCTTGCAGGCACCATGCACCAGGCAGACTGTATGCTGCGTTCTCAACACACAGAGAAATCAAAAGAGCCACTCCTGCCACTGAGGCATAACAGGGGCCAGCTGGGAGTGAGTATGGGATTTGGCTGGAATGAGCTAAAGGTCCCTGGGTTGTCAGTATATAAACAGCACTAGGGTGGTGGCAAGAAGTGGGTAAAGAAGATGGGACTTATGGGTGCCTAACTGGCATGGACACTGTGTCAAAACATAGTTTATCCTCCAAATGAAGACCCTATTAGTAAATATCTCAGGACAAGAGGCGTTAACCATCTGGATGGTCTTCTGCAAAGACAAAGCATAAGTAATAGGGAAATAAAAAGTTAGAATACTCCACACCTTCAGGAAACTTTGGTACATTGAAGCATTTTCTGAATAATGTTTAAAAGTCATGCAAATAATACACTGAAAGAGACTGAGCTTCTTGTAGGGATAAAAGGACAGTAGATAAAGGAGTTGTGTAACCTCTAAAGTAAAGGGCAGACTTACAAACCAGTCACATCACGGAAATAATAAACTCTACTGAGTTCCACTCATGCCCGACCCTGATTTCACTCTCCAAAATGCTGCTTTCCACCCTATCTTAAAGCCCAGCCTGGCCCTCATTGCCCAAGATTAACCAAAAATCAAAGTGTGATAGGCAGAATTCTAGGATGGTCCCCAAACTCCCAGTGCCTAGTATACAGAACCTTCTCCCAGTTAATCAACCTAACACTAATCTAGTGGTGGCTATTAAGGGATCTTGCAGATGTAAGGTCCCAAATTAGGAGACATTAACAAAAGGAGATTATCCCAATGGGCTTGACCTAAGCAGGTAAACTCTTTAAGAAAAAGACAGTGTTGTATATGAAACCAGCACATTGTACCCCATGATTGCATTAATGTACACAGCTATGATTTAATAAAAGATAAAATAAAATAAAATTAAATTAAAAAAATAAAAAGACAGTGTTTTCTCCCTTTGCCAGCAGAAAGGGAAGTCGCAGAGATATGGCTGGCTTGAAAGAAAGCAAACATCAATGTTATAAACTACTGAGGGGGCCACGAGGCAACAGGCTATAGGAGCTGAGAATGGTCCCAGCAAACAGTAGAAATATAGAGACCTCAGTCATAAAACTACATGCAAATGAATTGTATCAACAACCAATGGGCTTGGGAGAAGACCCAAAGCCCTAGATGATAACATAGCCCTGACCAACTCCTTGATTTCAGCCTGACACAATGCCAAGCAATTTCTATCTACAGAAGTGGTGAGAACAACATTTGTGTTATTTTAAGTCACTAAATTTGTGGTAATTGTGATAGCATTATAGAGAACAAATACAGAGCGTGAAATGAGGGGAATATTGGACATGTACCAACAACCCTGTCAACTTCAGTGAAAAGCAAATGGGTCAGAAGAGTAAATAAAGTCACTCTCATTCCCTCAGATTCCCCAGGCAGAGTGACTGAAGTGAGAGACGTACTTTTCAATGTGTTCCCCTTAAAATTTTTTACTTTTCCCCTATGTATCTGCATTCCCTACCACAAAAAAAAAAGAGGAAAAATAGCATCAAGCTCAGTATCTCCAAGTTTGGTGACATTGAAAGCCTAAGTGAAATAAAGAGAAATAATAAGGCCATAAAGATATGAAGCTTGCTTGGGGGAAGGGAATATGATTTCTGTTTCAGATGAGATGATTTTGAAAGGTCAATAGGACCTCCAGATTAAAAGCTCTAGAAGGCATTTGATAACCAGTTATGTAATCTTAAACACCCTTAAGTCTTTATTTTTTAACCTGTAAAGTGATGATAATACCTAACTAGCTCTTTTGTTTTCATTTTTTGTTTTTTATTTTATTTTATTTTTTTATTAAATCATACCTGTGTACATTAGTGTAATCAAGGGGTACAATGCGCTGGTTTCATATACAATCTGAAATGTTTTCAACAAACTATTTAGCATACCCTTCATGGCATTTTCTTAGTTATTGTATGAAGACATTTGCATTCTGCATTTAGTAAGTTTCACCTGTACCCTTCTAAGATGTACCATAGGTATGGCCCCACCAATTACCCTCCCTCCACCCACCTCCCCCCTCCCCTCCCTTCCCATATTCTTGTGCTATAGTTGGGTTATAGCCTTCATATGAAACCTTTAAATTAGCTTCATAGTAGGGCAGAATACATTGGATACGTTTTCTTCCATTCTTGGGATACTCTGCTAAGAAGAATATGTTCCAGGTCCATTCATGTAAACATGAAAGAGATAAACTCTCCATCTTTCTTTAAGGCTGCATAGTATTCCATGGTATACATGTACCACAATTTATTAATCCATTCGTGGGTCTATGGGAACTTGGGCTTTTTCCATGACAGCAATTATGAATTGGACTGCAATAAACATTCTGGCACAGATGTCTTTGTTATAATGTGATTTTTGGTCTTCTAGGTATATACCTAGTAAAGGAATTACAGAATCTAATGGCAGGTCTATTTTTAGATCTCTAAGTACTCTCCAAACATCCTTCCAAAAGGAACATATTAGTGTGCATTCCCACCAGCAGTGTAGAAGTGTTCCCTTTTCTCCACATCCATGCCAACATCTGTGGTTTTGGGCTTTTGTTATGTGGGCTAATCTTACTGGAGTTAGGTGATAATCTCAAAGTAGTTTTGATTTGCATTTCTCTGATGATTAAGGATGGTGAGCATTTTTTCATGTGTCTGAGAACCTGTGTTTCTTTTCTTTTTTTTTTTTTGGCTGGGGCTGGGTTTGAACTCCCCACCTCCTGTATATGGGACTGGTACCTTACTCCTTTGAGCCACAAGTGCCACCCAGAACCTGTGTTTCTAATGCAGGCTCTCAGGTGATGCCCAGGCTGCTGCTGAGGGCCACTTTGAGGGGCAGTATTCTACAGCACCTAAAAAAGGCTTTCAAATGTACATCCCCTTTGACTGGATAAGTCCAGGAATTTTTTTTTTTTTATGAAATCATAGCTGTGTACAATAATGCATTTATGGGGAACAATGTGCTGGTTTTATATACAATTTGAAATACTCACAACAGACTGGTTAATGTAGGACTTTAGGCTGTGGAAATAATCTAAGCTGCCACAAATAGTTGAATACTTACTATATACTGGATGATGCTAAGCCCTTGGCTGGCATTTTCTCATATATCATAGCAGATCTATAGGATAGGTAATTATAAATCCCTATTTTGGTGGGGAGCCTAAAGTTTTCATAGATGTTAACTAACTTGCCTAAGATCACACAACTGGTAAATGACTGAGTAGGGTCCAGCAGACCAGTGCATATTCTCTCTCTCTTTTTTTTTTTTTTTTTTTTACTATTTTTAGACTTTTTTAGTTTGAAATATTTCATATGTGGGAAAGAATATATATGTTGAAAATTTGATGGAAACATTATATGTTGTATAGTTAGAAAAACAGAATGAATGCCCTTCACTCACATCCTCAACGTAAGATGTAGTGTATCGCTAAGATCGCTGCAGTGCCTGTCCATCATCCCTTCCTGCTCACATCCCTCCCCCCGGGTAGACTCAGAGTGTTCTGAATACTTGTTATATATCATTTCACATTTTCATTATAGTTTTACTGCATAGGTAGTATCTCTAAAAATTATTCATTTTAATGTCTTAAACTATATACAAATGCTACCATATTGTCTATTTTTCCTGTAGCTTCCTTTTCTCCCCCTACTCAACCTTACATACTAATTTTTACTATTGTAAAATGTTGTAGTCTGTGACTGTATAACAATTTATTTACCCCATTCTTCAGTTGATGGATAGCTGGGGGTTTTTTTGTTTGTTTGTTTGTTTGTTTGTTTGGCAGTTTTTGGCCAGGGCTGGGTTTGAACCCGCCACCTCAGGCATATGGGGCTGGCACCCTAATCCTTTGAGCCACAGGCGCCACCCTGGACATCTGGATTGTTATAGCTTTTTGCTATTACTGAAAGGCTGCTAAGAACATTCTTATTCATGTATCCCTTTATACATGTTCAAAAAGCATCCGTTATACTCAAGTATGTGCCTAGAAATAGAATTGCTGGGTCATAGGATATACACATTTTCAGTTCTTAATGGTTAATACATGATTGTTTTCCAGAGGGATTATAACAATGTAAACTCTCAAACGCAGTATGTGACAATTCCTATTTCTTTTTTTTTTCTCTGTCACCCATGGCATCATAGCTCACAGCAGCCTCACACTCTTGGGCTCAAGCAATCCTTTCGCCTTAACCTCCTGAGTAGCTGGAACTACAGGTGCCAGCCACAACACCCAACACCTGGCTATTTTTTAGAGATGGGGTCTTACTCTTGCTCAGGTTTATCTTGAACTCATGAGCTCAGGCAATCCACCTGCCTCCACCTCCCAGAGTGCTAGGATTACAGATGTGAGCCACCACACTCGGCCCACAATTCCTATTTTTTTTTTTTACACATTTGCCAATATTTGGTAAAGTGTTTGTTTTTTATCAGAAAAAAAAAAACAAAAAAAATACCCAGTGGCTTAAACACATGCCATATAAGAAAAACAGTGTTGGAGTTTTTCATTGAAAAATATAAATTGTGGCTCAGCGCCTGTGGCTCAGCGGGCTAAGGTGCCGGCCGCATACACCTGAGCTGGCGGGTTCGAATCCAGCCCGGGCCCGCCATACAACAATGACGGCTGCAACCGAAAGATCGCCGGGTGTTGTGGCGGGTGCCTGTAGTCCCAGCTACTTGGGAGGTGGAGGCAGGAGTCTCACTTGAGCCCAGGAATTAGAGGTTGCTGTGAGCTGTGAAGCCACAGCACTCTATCCAGGGTGACAACTTCAGGCTCTGTCTCAAAAAAAAAATAAATAAATATAAATTGTGAGTGTTCTCACCAATGTGTGGTTGTCCATGTCCTTGCAGGTATGCCAACAGTAGCCTCATCAAGTACATGGAGAAACACAAGGTCAAGCCTGACAGCAAAGTGTTCCTCTTGGTAGGTGCTTCTCTCCCAGTCTGAAATCTAACCCTTAGCACAACTCTCACTTCATCCCATTTACCCTGGAATTGTCCCAGATAGTCTTCCTCAAAAGAAATTGGTAGATGCTGAGGCAAAATTAAATATTTTTCTGTTGAGAGGTCACTCTTGACTCCTAGCCTTGATTTTGTTAATGATTTAGTACAGACAATAAATTTTAAAAGGGCTATACAGCTAATGATTTCTGCCAGTTTTACATAAATGTGTATAGTATACAGATTTGCAGTGAGCCATTCACAATGTATCAGATGTTAATCCTGTTAGATGTTAGTTAATATAAAAAAATAACATGTGGACTTGTAAACAACTTTTCATGTCCTGTTTTCTACATGTTACTCCAGCTTCAGAAACTTCTTACTATGGATCCAACCAAGAGAATTACCTCGGAGCAAGCTCTGCAGGACCCCTATTTTCAGGAGGACCCCTTGCCAACCTTAGAGTATGTACCCCGCCTTCTCTGTGTCCTTTGCTCCAGGTCGAGGATTCGCAATGGTGGCTAAAAGCAGAGGAGGCACTTGTTACTGAAGCACTTCGCTGCCTTCCTTAACGCTACTTAGAGGAAAGCTGTTCAAGTTCAAGGTTCTAATGTTTTGAAACAGGCAGAGAGGTGTGAATAAGAATAAGTGTTTTAAGAATGACCGTTAATCAGATTTATAGATGAAAACTGAAGCTGAGAACAGATGAGACCTTTCCAGCCCAATCAGTGAGATCCACGATTAGAGCAAACGAGTAGGGAACTGAGAGCTGGCTGCACTCCAGAGCCCCTCAGCCCCCTCATCCTCACCACACCCAGGCACGTACTTTGTGCTTGAGTTGATTACAGCTGCACTTTTTCTTGAGGAGAAAAAAGTATTTTCTTACTAAAACAAATACAAATTGAGTTATTTTTGGTGCTCATGACGTTAGTGTAGGAAAACTTTTACGTCATCTATGTCCACTCGCTAATAGCAGTCAGGATGTGAAACTGAAAGTGCTAATTAGTATAAAACTTCAGATAGCTAATTATTTTCTTATTGCTGAATTAAGTTGGATTGGGAGGTGTTCAGCAAACACCGGCCACAGATGAGAATAAGCTATAGAAAAGAAGTGAAATTTTAAATTAATAAGATAATGATATTGTAGTGTTTAGATCATTACATGTTTTTTTCTTTCCAATAACTTTTAGTGTATTTGCTGGCTGCCAGATTCCTTACCCGAAACGAGAATTCCTTAATGAAGATGAACCTGAAGAGAAAGGTGACAAGGTATAAAACTGCGTGGTACACATTCACCTCCAGAGAGTAAGGGAGGCAAAAAGATGACTTAGGTTTAATTTGACATTTTCTGTGTATTTAACCACCTTTTATTTAATTGCATTTGTATTCATTTATTTTCTGTGGAAGTTTGGGAATGGTAGACACATTTTAAAGTTTGAAATATAACACTCACAGGTAAATCAACTTCCTGGTTTGTTTTATAAGCCTGTCCTATTCCCTGATTTTTGATTCCAGCTCTTTTTGTTTGTTCAGTGTTACTACCATCACTGTGTCTAGGTGGCTTTTGCAAGCATCACTCTGTTCTCTAGCAGGATTTATCAGCTGCCTCCCCATACTGCTCTACTTTTCCAAAATCGTAATTGGAAAGACTTCTTATAGCTGGTTTTGTTTTTGTATTTTGAGACAAAGTCGTACTCTCTCACCCTGGATAGAGTACCGGGGCATCACAGCTTATAGCAGCCTCAAGCTCCTGGGTTCAAGTGATCAGACTTGAACTCAGACTCCTAAGTAGCTAGGGCTACAGATGCCCACCCCAATGCCAAGCTAATATTTCTATATTTAGTAGAGTCAGGGTCTCAGTCTTGCTCAGGATGGTTTTGAACTTCTGAGCTCAGGTAATCCACCCACCTCAGCCTCCCAGAGTGCTAGGATTACGCCATGAGCTACCATGCCTGGCCCTTGTAGTTTAATGACTACAAAACATGTTTCTTTCCATGTGTTATGGCCTTCGGTAGATATCTGTGACTCATTTAGAGGGTCACCAGGCAATTGAAGTGACCTTCCCAGAGTGTTCAGGGCTTGGTACGTTGACCTTTGAGAATACTGTGCTCCCTAGCTTTCTATTCTGCAGTCCCTCCTGTCACTTTAATGTTCCCCATCAGCTGTTCCCTCGGGTTGGTCAGTCACATGTGCATGTCAGGTTTTTGTTAACGTAGTTTCATACCAAGCATGCTTTTTTTCCTTAAAAGAATCAGCAACAGCAGCAGAACCAGCACCAGCAGACGACAGCTCCTCCACAGCAGGCAGCAGCCCCTCCACAGGCGCCCCCACCACAGCAGAACAGCACCCAGACCAATGGGACCACGGGCGGGGCCGGGGCCGGGGTCGGGGGCACCGGAGCGGGGCTGCAGCACAGCCAGGACTCTGGCCTGAACCAGGTGCCTCCCAGCAAGAAGCCACGGCTCGGGCCTTCGGGCACAAACTCAGGCGGGCCTGTCATGCCCTCAGAGTATCAGGTATTCCCATAAATTCTGTACTTTTTGATGTTAATGTATGTGTTTTACGAAATGGGAAATAGATGGATAATAGATCCTTTTTGAGATACATACTTAACTTTAACATTTGAATATACAAACTGTATAGTCCCATTTCCAGGGCATTATGTAGAAATGCAGATTTTTATCATATTTTATATAATCGTAAGATCTTCCATATCCTGACTTGTTTATCCTGACTAGTGAAGGGGAAAGTGGGGAGGCAGGCACCTTTCTTCTCAAAGGAAATTTCATCCTTTCACCTAACAGCTGTTGTCAGCTTTGCTAGATCAGAAAAGTACTTCCCTTGAAAAGGGAAGGGCGTGGTTACTTTGGACAAAATTAATTGCATTCTTCACAAAGATTTATTCTTACTGGGAGAAAATAATTAGTAAGTAGCCATGTAGATATAGAAGACAAAGGGATTGACTTTTCCCAAGTCCTTGTTCAGCCAGCTGCTTGCCCTTGCTTCTCTCCTGAGTCAGGTAGTAGTAGAGTGTGTGGACATGGGAACGAGCGCTCTCAAGAAGAAGCCATGGTGGAACGTGCCCGAAAACTTTCATAATCCAGCGACAATTCATATGGAGGAGGAAGACGAGGAGGTGATCTTTGAGATCAACAGATATGTCAGAGAGATTCTGATCCTCCTTGGGCCTCCACTCCCTATGAAATAGATGAATTTGTGCAGTTATATGACCTACCTGGGGAAGAGGATCCTAGCATGCTAGATCAGTATCTTCCCCGGGTGCCTGTTTGAGCGGTTATGGCTATCACTGATCTTGAGTGTAACTCCTGCCATATCCACAGCCCCTGAAAAAGACCTGTGATCCAAATGTAACCAACTGAGAGACATTTCCAAACACCTTTCATACGTCGATTCCAGTCAAAATAGATCAGAGCCCAGGAATTTATTTTTCTTTTTGTCTTAAGCCATCACCCTAGGTAGAGTGCCATGGTGTCATAGCTGACAGAAACCTCTGGCTCAAGTGATCCTCTTGCCTCAGTTTTTCTATTTTTAGTAGAGACAGGGTCTCGCTTTTGCCCAGTCTTGAACTCATGAGCTCAAGCAATCGACCCACATCAGTGGCCCAGAGTGCTAGGATCACAGGCATGAGCCGCCATGCCTGGCCAGGATTTATTTTTTTCTGTAAGGAAAAAATGCAATCCTCTTACCTTTCATCATTGCCTGAATATTTGGTATTCCTTTTGAGTGCCTCCTCACCCAAATTTCAGTATTAAAGACAGTTATCAGAGGAGCAATGTCAAAAACCAAAAAAGGAATGGTAAAACAATTTTCAAGATAGTCACAACCTAAGAAAAGACTTAGGAAAAAAGGAAAACTTAAATGAAAGATTAAAAAAAAAGTTCAGTAGCATAGTCCCTCAGGGAACTCACAGAAGCAGACTTGTAGGATAGAGATAATAGAAAACAAAACCATTGGCAGGGGAACCATAAACTCAGTGGTCAGGAACTGGAATAAAGAGAAAAGGTAATAAGAAAGAAGTAATAAATAGCTGCTTCAACTGGCTTTACATTTTGAATATCTCAACAACAACTTCTCTGAAAACTCTTCATGAAGATTGCCTGCAAGCAGAAGAGTCTATAATACTTCCAATTGGTTCCAATTAAACTAATCAAGGCTTCAGTTTGATCTACTAAAAACAGCTTGCTATTTGGGTAGTAATCATGAGCATATTTGAATTTTGTTACAAATTCAGTTTTTCTGCAAACTTTAGTTTATTCCTATTATATGAGCAACAAATGTTTACTATACATAGTATAATAGTTCATCTTTGTATCTCTGATTGTATTACATTAACCTGTATTAAAAGAATTATCTTAAATGTTTGTTCAGGTTAGTAGGAGAGACTTTATTCTGGGGGGTCATGGCAATAGGTTTGGAGACCACTGCAACATGGTCTTGCAGTGGGGTGAAGATAATTGGATTCAATTGCAAGGAAGCCAGCAGTGACAAGTGGAGATTTATAACCAAGGAGCAGGGTAGGGGTCAGTGGATGGAGGAGACATCAAGGATAAAGGGCTTCTTGGTTTAACTGACTTGATGTGATTATTATTGAAGGCTGGCTGGGGTAATACATTTTCAAGAGTGGGAGATTTTTGCTAATAAGATTCTACAAGGACAGAGAGGAAAGCCCAAGGTCAGGCCTAGTTAAGCAGAGGACTCAGAGGAGACCGAGTTTTGGTCCGAGAGAATCTTTCTCATCTGATTATAGTCAATTTTAGACAGGTTAATGTATCTCCTGTTTTCTTCAAATTCAAAAATTCTTCAGAATACTTTTCTTTTATTGTCTACTTAAAAATAAACCTTCTGGTATATCTGTGACATGAACAGATACCTCAACTGTTTAGTTAGAGAATCTAGCAGCAGGTGGAGCAGGGAATCCTATTGCCTGCAGTGCACAGCTCCAGCACAATCAACCCATTTGTTTTGATATGAAGAGCTGCTATGCTGGCTGACCCTAATCTGCTAAGGTAGAAGCAGTCGTAGCTAGCCTAACAATTGGAAGGCATTGGTCTTAACATTTTCTTCTTTTTCCTTACCTTTTCCGGTTTGAGACCTTCTCAGAAAGAAGTCATTTTTATACAATAGAACCTCTGCAAGTTGACCACCCAGGGGACTATAACAAACTGCTCAACATACAGGCCTGCTGTACTGATCTGTGCATGTCTGGTCTATGAAAAATAGGTCAACCTGGGCAGAGCCTGTAGCTCAGTGTATAGGGTGCCGGCCACATACATCAAGGTTGGTGGGTTCCAGCCCTGCCCGGGCCTGCTAAAACAATGACAACTGCAACAACAACAACAACAAAACCAGGCATTGTGGCAGACACCTGTAGTCCCAGCTACTTGGGAGGCTGAGACAAGAGAATTGCTTAAGCCCAAGAGCTGTGAGCCACGGCACTCTACCAAGGGTGGCATAATGAGACTCTGTCTCAACAAAAAAAAAAAGAAAAAATTAGGTCAACTTAAGGAGGTGGTCAGGCTCGGCGCCTATGGCTCAACGGGCTAAGGCGCCAGCCACGTACACCTGAGCTGGTGGGTTCGAATCCAGCCTGGGCCCGCCAAACAACAATGATGGCTGCAACCAAAAAAAAAAAAGGAGGTGGTCAACTATAGAGGTCCTACTATATTTCAGTTTCATCATGAACACTTTTAAAATGAAAAATTAATATATATCTTTCATAATGTTTAAAAAAGACTAATGTGGGCGGTGCCTGTGGCTCAAAGGAGTAGGGCACTGGCCCCATATACCGGAGGTTGTGGGTTCAAACCCAGCCCTGGCCAAAAAAAAAAAAAAGAAAGAAAAATTAATTAATATGCTATTTTGTTGTATTGATTCTCCTTGAGTTACTTTATCTCACTATATTCAAGGTCAGACTTAACTCAGACTAAACTAAAAATAGGAGAACTCTTGTCCTGGTTTTCAGTGGGTTCCATTGATAGGGTTTCAAGACTTCTGAGCTGCTTCATCTATGTATTTATTGTAAACAAACACATTTAGTACCTTGAAAAGAAGAATATTGACTTTTTTTTTTTTTTTTGAGACAGCGCCTCAAGCTGTCACCCTAGGTAGAGTACCATGGCATCACAGCCTACAGCAACCTCCAACTCCTAGGCTCAAGCGATTCTCCTGCCTCTGCCTCCCAAGTAGCTGGGACTACAGGTGCCTGTTACAACACCCAGCTATTTTTTGGTTGCAGCTGTCATTGTTGTTCGGTTTGAACCCACCAGCTCAGGTGTATGTGGCTGGCACCTTAGCTGCTTGAGCCATAGGCGCCAAGCCTTTTTCTTTCTTTCTTTTTTTTTTTTAATTGAGGCAGAGTCTTACTTTGTCACCCTCAGTAGAGTGCTGTGACATCATAGCTCACAGCACCCTCAAACTCTTGGGCTCAAGCAATTCTCTTGCCTCAGCCTCCCTAGGAGCTGAGACTACAGGTGCCCGCCACAACGCCCAGCTATTTTTTTTTTTGTTTAGCAGGACGGGGGTGGGTTTGAACCCATCAGCCCCAGAGCATGTGACCAGCACCATAACCACTGAGCTATGAGCACCCAGCCAATATTGACTTTTTAAAAAGATAAGTTATAGCAATTGTAAGAGGGTCTTTACCTGACAAATGCAATCAGTGTAACCTGGTTTCTTGTACCCTCAATGAATCCCCAATAATAAATTAAAGAAAAAAAAAGGTAAGTTATAGCACATTAGATTCTTTTTTCTTTTTTCATTTTTTTTTTGTTTTTTTGTTTTTTTTTTTTTAGGGCTGGGTTTGAACCTGCCACCTCAGGCATATGGGGCTGGCGCCCTACTCCTTTGAGCCACAGGTGCCTCCCACACATTAGATTTTTACATGTTTACATTATACGTATTTCATGGCAAAATTGCCACTAATGACAAGAGTGGCAAGAACATTTTTTCATAATAAACTTCAAAATGAAACATGTAGGTAAATTTTGGATTTTTTTTTTTTTTGAGACAGACTCTCACTATGTTGCCCTCAGTAAAGTGCTGTTGCATCATAGCTCACAGCAACCTCAAACTCTTGGGCTTAAGCCATTCTCTTGCCTCAGCCTCCCAAGTAGCCGGGACTATCGGGACCCGCCACAATGCCTGGGCTATTTTGTTGTGTTTGTTGTTGTCATTGTTCTTTAGCAGGCCCCAGCTGGATTTGAACCCACCAGCCCCAGTGCATGTGGTCAGCCAAGCCTAAAATTTGGAATTACAGGTGCCGAGCCTAAAATTTGAATTTTTTTTTTCTCTATACATATACACGTGTTTATTTGGTTTCCACTTTTTGCCTTCATAAAATTAAAGAGGCTTAAAATTTAATAACAATGTTTAAGAACTAGAAACAAAAACCTCGTAAAGAACCATCAAAGATAAATACATTCGAAAAAGAAATCAGATGATTGCTGGAATTGTCAAATTGGAATTTTGAAAAGTTTCTTTCACTAACACAATTAGTCAGTTACATATTCTAAGAAGGAGTGAAGCTGAGTTGTTTCTAACCAAGACTATATTACTGCCCTTTTTTTGGACCCAATATTGCGGTCCAGTTTAGCAACCTTTGAGTAATAAAGGGAAGGAAGGACCTTGCTGAGCTGTCCTTCCTTCGACCTCCAGTGCCATCTCAAGGTCATTTACATATTTAACTCAAAGTAATAGCTTTGTAACATACTTTTTTTTTTTTTGTAGTTTTTGGCCAGGGCTGGGTTTGAACCCACCATCTCCGGCACATGGGGCCGGTGCCCCACTCACTGAGTCATAGGTGTCACCCTGTAACATACATTTTTGTGTGCTCACACACACAAAAATAACACCCCCCAAATCCAGCCTCCTGAATGTAGCCTAAGACACTGCTACTTCCAGCCATAGTTTGTACTATGTTTGTGTTAACTGGTTACCCTTTCTTATTCTATAGATGGATTTCCCTGTTACACTTTTTTTCATATTTGCCATTGATACTTTGAAGATGAACGTTTAATTTAAAGTAATAGAGATAGGTTAGATTGAAATATATTTGTCTTTTCTTAAAGACAATCATGTATGAAAATTGATTTATTCTAAATTATACCTGAAGTTTATAAAACCCACTTATTGCTGCCACACTCTGCCCAACTTCGCCTTGCTCCGTCTTGTAGGTGGTGCTGCTGAACCCCTGAGCTTCTGCTTCTTTGCTCTGAAATAATGATTTCCTAATCACAGCTTCGTTATTTATAATGAGAAGATTAACACGTCAGTATAGGTTATGAATTGATTTCAGTATGCCAGAATGATTATTCTTGTTTGTAAGTCTCAATTATGCCAAGGGTTAAATTTCATGCCAGAATTTAGTCAGTATAAAAGGAGGGGGTCAGCTTAAGTTTCCCTTCTGCCTTTCTTTGCCAGTGTAGTTTATCTCCCAAAGAAATCTAGCCAAACTTTGTGCCTGCTGGAACATGCGGTTAAGGTGATATTAGGCTATGATTTCAACTAAGCAAAATGTATTAACAAATTGTCAGTTCTGTGGATGTCAGCTCTGTGGATTAGGAGCCTAATGGTAAAAATGGCTTATGTCTCCATCCTACTGTGAAGAACATCTTGAGTTCCTCTTCTTCCATCAGTAATTCCCTTTTCCGTTTTCCTTCCCTAGCACTCCAGTTCTCGCCTGAATTACCAAAGCAGCGTTCAGGGATCCTCTCAGTCCCAGAGCACACTAGGCTACTCCTCCTCGTCTCAGCAGAGCTCACAGTACCACTCATCTCACCAGGCCCACCGGTACTGACCGGCTCCACTCCGCCCAGGCCAGCCCAGAACACAGACTCCAGCAATACGATGTCTGCGTTGAAAAGAACCCCAAAATACAAACTATGACACCGTTTAAAACTCGTATACTTGGGAGGAAAACTTTATATACTGAGCATTTTGCAAGACTAATACTTCTTCTTTATTAACTTAAAGAAGATCCTTGTGAAGTTTCCCCAGCACCCCTTCCCCGCATGTGTTCCATTGTGACTTCTCTGACACAGCGTCTGATCTGATCCCAGCACTTCTGTAACCTTCAGCATTTTTTTGAAGGATTTCCTGGTGCACCTTTCTCATGCTGTAGCAATCACTATGATTTACCTTTTTGAAGCTCTTTTAATAGGATTTTAATGTTTTAGAAACAGGATTCCAGTGGCGTATAGTTTTATACTTCATGAACTGATTTAGCAACACAGGTGAAAATGCACCTTTTAAAAGCACCATGTTTTCACAGACTATAACTGTTTTGCTCATGGAAGACTTAAACAGAAACTGTTACTGTCCCAAAGTACTTTACTATCATGTTTTTATTTATCTAGTTTCAGGGAAGGTCTAAATTAAAAAAAGACAAGTGGTGGGACAGAGGAAATCTACAACCAAAAACAGCCTAGATCTTTGCAGTGACTATGCTTTATGCTGTGAAGAACTGAAGTAAGTATGTGGTAATTTTTATATAATCATTCATATGGAACTTAGTTCCCAGAATCATCTTATTCTGAATAGTATTCAGTAATTAAGAATTATAGTTTTAACCTTCATGTAGCTGAGTCTACCTTGAAAAGGGTTCCAAGAGCTTTGATGAAATATAGTCTCTGGTGACCCACACCAAAATGCTGAAGAGAGTATCAGCTGCACTAGGATTTCTTTAAAGAATAATTTTCATCAAAGGATGTGTTCCTTCCCTTTGAAGGAAAAGCTTTTAGCCTGCATTGTACATAAAGTTGGCCCTCTAAAGAACTGTTGGTTTCTTCGTATCTGGGTCTACGTGAGTAACTCTCTTATATAATCAAGGGTATTCAAGTAGAAGCCTGCAAATTAATCTGCTTTTAAAATAAAGAGCAGTGTTCTCCATTTGTATTTGCATTAGACATAGAGTGACTATTTTTAAAGCATGTTAAAAATTTAGGTTTTATTCATGTTTAAAGTATGTATTATGTATGCATAATTTTGCTGTTGTTACTGAAACTTAATTCTACCAAGAATCTTTTCATTGCACTGAATGCTTTCTTTTGCCCCTAGGAGAAAACTTAATAATTGTGCCTAAAAACTATGGGCAGATAGTATAAGACTATACTAGATAAAGTGAATATTTGCATTTCCATTATCTATGAATTAGTGGCTAAGTTCTTTCTTAGCTGCTTTAAGGAGCCCCTTACTCCCCAGAGTCAAGAGGAAGTGTAAAGACTTGGAGCTCCCATCGTAATGTGTGGGACAAGCAATTTGTGTTCTTCTGAATGCTACTAGCAGCACCAGCCTTGTTTTAAGCATTTTGCTAGAAGAAATAGCTGATTGTTGTATATGCAAGTTATATGCATTTTTTAAAACTATTATTTGTGAACCTATCTACCTGGTTATGATACTCTGGGTCCATACACAAGTAAAATAAGATGTTAGACAAAAGCCAGTATACATTTTGCACTATTGATGTGATACTGTAGCCAGCCAGGACCTTATTGATCTCAGCATAATAATGCTTATTAAGAATAAAGACTTCCGGTGACACTTATCAAGACTAAAGATGAAGCAGGTGACATGCTCCATTGGAAGGAATTTCTGATCATCTCCATGCTATTTTACCCCTTTCATTCTTTTTAAAATAAGAAATTAACAGCCCTCTGCATAATGTAGCTACCTGTGTACAGTTCTGTCCTGTGCCCTACAGCCTCGTGGTCCGGAGCTATTGGGCATCAGATCCTCACTGCACCCTCAGCCTGTGCCCAGTGCTCGGTGGGAAATACACAGGGCAGGACGCACTTTCTGTCCTCATAGAGCTTACGACCCATTTGGGGACAGAAAGCTCTCCTGGGATGTCTGTGCTATGCGATGGTGTGAAGGTCCTTTTTTTTATTTCTAAACTCACTTGGGTAGTTTATAATCCCAACTTCTGCTCTATGGAGAACAGCATCACAGAGGGTTTCTGTGTCTGTCCACCTTGGAGAAAGCCATTGATTATAGACATCATAAAAGGCACCCACGTACATTTGACTGTTTACAGCAGCCCTGCAACAACAATTGGGTGGCTCTTGTAGACAGAACACACTCTACTAAGTGGCTGTGAGTAATTACAATGAAAGTAGCAGCTCTGGTCCTGTCCTCAAGGGAGCTTAAGAATAATAAAAGAAGACAAACTCAAATACAAACATACACCAAAATGCCATGCCCCTTAATACTTTATAAGCAACTTTGCCACGTAAATCTTATATGTACTTCTACATTCATAGGACTGCCCTGCTTTCCTTATGGGTTTTGTGGGCAGAACTGAGATATAAACTGTGAGGGCAGTGGGGCAGTTTCTCCTTGTACGTGGTGGTAGTACCAGTACATAGTGGTACTGGGTTCTCTTTCTCCAGTACCCAGCTAGAACCCCCATTACTCAAGTGGCTGGGTTTCTTGTCACTACACTGTTACTGGCCTTTTTCTCCTCTTTCCTTACTCATGGTTGATGTTGCCCACTGGTTCCTATCACCCTTTCAAGTAATTTTGGTTCTTAATTTCCTTTCTCAATAGAGGGGAACAGAGCCTTTAACACACTAAAGGGCCCTAAAATTGTGGAACCTCTAAGGAGACCCGTTACGCTTTTTGAGGATAAAATTAGCTTCATGGTCTCCAAATGACCATATTCTTCTTTAAAATTGCATTAGACATTGTTACATCTCTAGGGATTCAGGAGAGCCATCCTTCAGCCGTGGGAACACCAAACCTGGGGAGGTTATTAGAAGGAAGGAAGGAATCAGAGTGAAGGTTTTCTGTTATCAAATTATTACAAACCAGTTGTAAAGTTAACTTTCTGGGGAGGTGTGCATTTGGGGAGGGGGACTGACGAGTTTCAGGACAGATGAGCCCAAGATGTGGTAGTTTGGTGCAGGGCTGATACTCTGAGGCTGCAACAGTCCTTGTGATGAAGGACACCACGCGGTGACCTGCACAAAGCAAGGATCGTGTCTATTTTTATATTGGTGTTTTGAAACTGTAGTACTTAGAATTTTGGCCTTCTGCACTATTTTGCTCTTACAAATGTAATAAGAATGGAAAGGAATGACGTTTTCCTATGTGTTCAGCCTCATTCCGGGCAAAGCCACTGCTGGTTGGTCCCTGTGTCTCTAAAATGATGCTGTCTTTCTGCCAAATGTAAAGGAAAAGAAAAAAGAGTTGGAGAATAAGACTTGCAGCTTGGTCTACTTTCAAAAAAAAAAAAAACATTATGTAGCAGAAACTATACAATGAAGGAAGAATTCTGTGAAAATTGAAAATCCAAAGCTCTGGTGACGTCTTCCTAGGGAGTGAAACGGCAGTTAGACTAACGGAGACTTGAAGGATTCAAGGATAAGTAATGTTTTATATAAATCAGAGCGCTTCAGGTCCCCTTAGTCCTCAAGAATAGTTACAAATATCATAAAACAAAACTCGTTGTTTTAGGATTTTTAAAAAATGTGTTGTACCTAAGGCCATACTTACTCTTCTATGCTATCACTGCAAAGGAGTGATATGTATGTATTATATGATTAAAAAAAATCCTTAATGCACTGTTATCTCCTAAATATTTAGTAAATTAATACTATTTAATTTTTTAAAGATTTGTCTGTGTAGACACTAAAAGTATTACACAAAATCTGGACTGAAGGTGTCCTTTTTAACAGCAATTTAAAGTACTTTTTATATATGTTATGTAGTATATCCTTTATAAACTGGCTAGTTTGTATTTCCTATAATTCCTATTTGTGAAGTGTACCAGTTCTTGTCTCTTTTTTCAGTCATTTTCTGCACGCATCCCTCTTTATATGATGATAGAGATTATGGTAGCTTTCCACACTTCATTGCAAGGGGTGTACTCGGAGCTGGCTGCACCCCAGCAAGCTCTGTGGGGTGCCGGACGAGCTGCCACTTTGCAGGGAGTGTTTTCTGCTTTTGAGTTGTTCTGACATTCTTCTCGAAATGACTGTTAAGGCTAAAATAAATTACATTGCATTTATTTTATATTCTTGGTTGAAATAAAACTTAATTGACTTTGCTTGTGTGGCTTTTTTAAGTGTAAAATTCTCTGTGTTAAAATTGTATCTGTGTGCCTAGAAGCTTTTGTGATTACACTTGTCCTGCAGAGATACAAAGGCTCCCTGTGAGTTGTAATATGTTATTTTGTTCATGATGCTTATGATGGCACAAAACAGCAGAAGTAAGTGAGGCTTGTAAATACCTCAGAAGATGTTTTTTTGTTTTTGAGACAGAGCCTCAAGCTGTCACCCTGGATAGAGTGCCGTGGCATCCCAGCTCATGGCAACCTCCAATTCCTCACAGCAACCTCCAATTCCTGGGCGCAAGCGAGTCTCCTGCCTCCGCCTCCCAAGTAGCTGGGACTGCAGGCGCCCGCCACAATGCCTGGCCATTTTTGTTTTCATTGCAGGCGTCATTGTTGTTTGGCGGGCCCAGGCTGGATTCGAACCCGCCAGCTTAGGTGTACATGGCAGGCGCCTTAGCCCGCTGAGCCACAGGCACCGAGCCCAGAAGATGTTTTTAAAAACATTTTTTTAGGGGAAACATCTCTTTTTTAAAAAAATGAAAATATAATGATTTTTAGAAGAAAGTAGATAGGCAACATTTTGTGGGTGTGGTTGGGTTGGGAGTTTCTCCTTTTTTAGAGTGTTCTGCCAGGCGCAGTGGCTCACGCCTGTAATCTTAGCACACTGGGAGGCCAAGGCGGTGGATTCCCTGAGCTCACAAGTTCGAGACCAGCCTGAGCCAGAGCAAGACCTTGTCTCTAAAAAAATAGCCAGGTGTGGTGGGCACCTATAGTCCCAGATACTTGGGAGGCTGAGTAAGAGAATCACTTAAGCCCAAAAGCTGTGATGCTATGGCACTCACTCTGCTGAGGGCAACAAAGTGAGACTCTTGTCTCAAAAAAAAAAAAAAAAAAGTGTTTTGTTGTACCTACCTGGCCCTTTCATAATTTACCCAATGCATCTTCTGTGGTCACTCTACTATTGAAAGGCCTCATGGAGTGAATTAAACAATTTTTAAATGACATGAATATAAAGCTTTCATTTCTATCTAATATAGCCACTACAGTCCTGCGTGGCTGCTTCGCTGGTTGGTGTGGATAGTCAGTTCAATACTGTGCTATTTGTAGGATTGGTCATCTCTCAGACCTTAGCTGCCTTTTCTCACCAGCCCTCTGCATAAGAGAAAGTGGGTGACTGGAAAAATCCTTTCCATACCTAGGAGAATGACTAAGAAGTTTGTGTCCTTCTCCCCAGCAGACTGAAAGTTCTTCATGGATGGGCCTGGGTTTTATTCTCTGTCCTCTCAGCACCTGCCATGATGTCCAACACGGAACAGATGCTTAATGTGGCCAGTCATTAGCATCACTTTTGTACACTTGCATAAAATTCCTGGGCCGTGCAACATGCCATATTTGTATATGGATGGGGACAAATGTAAGTGTGCTCTATGAATAATGAAAATACTAGAAACAGGCATTGCTTTCTATATTTTTGGCTGCAAAGTCATAATACAATATCACCCCACAGGGACAAACAATTCAAATTGTACTTGAGTAAAAAATTAAGCAAAGTTAGCCACACCTGCCAGTCTTCTTTAGAAGCTGTCTTTCTTTTGGCTGCCTCCAGGTCGGCATCTTAAAGCCTCACACAGCATCCTCCTATCTACCAGGCAGTAAGAAGCCAGTTTGGACAAGCAACACACAAGACCAGTAGGAAAATTTGTTTATTTTATTCAAATGAAAGAATATAGTATAGGGGAGAAAAGTGAAAATGTTGACTTAAAACATCAAAATGTATCTCTTCAGCACATTCTTTGCTTCGCAAGCTTTTCCCAAAAGTGCTGCTGAGTTTCTTTATGCAAAGATGCTGTATATAACAGCCTATAACTGAATGTGTTCCCTCCAAGTCTGATGTTGAAGCCTTAACCCCCAGTGTGACTATATTTAGAGACAGGGCCTTTACAGAAGTCTTTAAAAGTTAAATGAGGTTATATGGGTAGGGCCCTGATGCGATAGGAGTAGTGACTTTATAAACAGACACAAGCGAGCTTGCCCCCACTGCCCTCTTTCCTCTCTCTGGACTCTCTGCTGTCTCTCTCCCTTTCTTTTTTCCCCTCCCAAGGACTCAGCAAAAAGGCAGGCACCTGCAAGTGGCAAAGAGAACCCTCACCAGGAACTGAACTTGCCCAACCTTAATCTTAGAGTTTCCAGCTTCCACAACGAAAAGAAACTAAGTTTCTGTTGTCTGCAACCCAGTCTATGGTATTCTGTTATGGCAGCCTGAGTGAATAGAACTGCTTGCCTCACCTTCTAAGCTAGCAAAACCTGTCACCCTTGCTTAATCTGCCTTCCCTTCTTCCTCTATAGAGATCTATAGTCTGCAAACTGACAGTCCTTACCTTCCACCTCTATCTTTTCCAACATAATTTTAAGTGACTTCTGAATGCTTTCTTAACCCATGTGGAGTAAATTCAAAGGCCTCCAGAGTCTCCCGTCCACAGATTATCCTCATACCTGAACATGCCCAAGCCCATGCACCTACTCACACCTGGAGATTATTCTTCTGTCTTCCTAAAAATTACGTAAGTTCCTGGGAGGGACAACTATAAATGCACCTTCCACCAGATCATCATTCCTTCCCCCTCCCAACTGTTTGATTAATACCTACTGGGAACCAGGCAGTGTGCAGGGTGTCTGGAGGTGCCAATGTGGCCAAGATGTTCTCAGTCTTTGAACTGAGATAGTTAATAGGACACCAAGGCGATGTGATGAGGACTGTAAAAGAGGCCAAGGAAGACAGGGACGACGGCCTGGGGCCACGACTCTTGTCAAAGGGCGAAAAGGTTTGACAGGTGAACTGGAGGGGAAGGATTCTAGGCAGAGAAAGGCGTGTGAACATGTGTGTGAAAGGCAAGAACCAGAGAATGATGTGGGTGTGTGTTGGGACGGGAGGGCAAGAAGGCTGGGAAGTAATCTTGAGAGCGACGTCTCTCGTGGTGGTGGGGCGGATAGACTGAGAGGTGCAAATATCAGAAGGCAGACTGGAGACTCAGGCAGCTTCAAACATGGCAACTTTTGCCTTCCTCCGGCCTCATCCTCAGCATGTTATTTTCTTACGTGTTATTTGTTGGTTCTGGGAAAAACCGTTTTGAAAGATCTGGGTCCTCCAAGCAAATGCTATCCAGTACCAAGTTTTTCCTTTTGGCTGCAAGGTTAACCAAAATTAGTTGAAACCTATAGGCCTGAACAAGATTTGAATGAATTCACGGGTAGGAGCCCTGTTTGAGTTGTAAAAATATGGTTAAAATTGTCTTTATTGATGTAATGTATAAGCAGTAAAATACATAGATATTAAAGTGTACAGTTCAAAGAGTTTTGACAAATACGTATATTCATGTAACCAAAGTCCAAATTAAGGAGTAGAACATTCCTTTACTCCCCCAAACCCTACCATTCTCCTTTCTGGTCGATTCCTCCACACCCACAGAGGCACCCACTGTTCTGATTTCTATCATTATATAGTAGTTTTGCCTTTGTAGAATTTCATGTAAATGGAATCATATAGTTTATACTCGTTTGTGTCTGCTTTCTTTTGTACAAAATAATGTTTTTAACCGTCACTCATGATGGATATATTAGCAGTTAGTTTCTTATTGCTGGATAATATTCCATTATATAAATATGCCATAATTTGTTTAGTCATTTGTTTGTTGATGAATATTTGGGTTTCAGTTTAGGGCTATTATTAATAAAGCAGTGAATATTTTTCTATATGGTTCCCCCCCCAAACATTCTGCCATTTTTTTTTAAGAGGTAGGATCTCACTGTGTTGTCTAGAGCTGGAGTGCAGTGGCTTCATCATAGCTCACTGTAACATGGAATTCCTAGGCTCAAGTGATCATCTCACCTCAGCTTCCCAAGTTACTGGGACTGCAGGCATGCACCACCACCTCAGCTACTTTTTACATTTTTTTTTAAGAGACAGGGTCTTGCTGTATTTCCCAGACTAGTCTTGAACTTCTGACCTCAAGTGATCCTCCCACGTTGGCCTCTCAAATTGCTGGGATTATGGGCCTGAGCTGCTGTGCCTGGCCTTTATTCCTATTTTGATAAGAGTTTTAATAGTAGACAGATGCTGAATTCTTTTCTCTTCTTTTTCCTCATGCTACCTTGTCTAAGACAAATTCTGAATTTTGTTAAATATCTTATCAGCATATGAGATAATAAGACTTTTTTCTCCTTTGTGTAGTTAATGTGATGAATTAGACCTTGATTGATTTTCTTTTTAATTTTTTTTTAGAGACAGAGTCTCACTTTGTCACCCTCGGTAGAGTGCCATGGCATCACAGCTCACAGCTCCAGTTCTTGGGCATAGGTGATTCTCTTGCCTCAGCCTCCTGAGTAGCTGGGACTACAGGCACCTGCCATACCTCCTGGCTATTTTTTTGTTGCAGTTTGGCCGGGGCTGGGTTTGAACCCGCCACCTGAGCTCGGTATGTGGGGCCAGTGCCCTATTCACTGAGCCACAGGCACTGCCCTGATTTTTGAATTATAAAACAACCTTGCATTCTTATTCTAATCATTCTTAAAGCAATGGTAAGATAGAGGCAGAGATTGGAGTGTTGTGGCCACAAGCTAAGGATTGCTAGCAGCTACCAGAAATTGGAAGAGGAAAGGAAGAGATGCTCCCCTGGACCCTCCAGAGCAGTTCTCAAACTTCCTAATGCCACGATACATTTTCATTGTTACAAAGGGGTTAAACCCACAGTTTGAGAACCGCTGCTCCAGAGGGACTGTTGTCCTGCTGACGCCTTGATTTTGAATTTCTTGCCTCCAGAAGTGTGAGAAAATAAATTTCTGCTGTTTTATGCCACCACGTTTGTGATAATTTGCTATAGCAATCGCAGGACGTGAAGACACCTTTGGTCCTGACATATTATCATTTTCCTAATTTGCTCAATTTGATTTGCTAATATTTTATTAAGTATCTTTGTATCTATGTTCTTGAAGGATGTTGGTCTATAATTTTTTTTTTAATATACATCTTTATTTATTTATTTATTTATTGCAGTTTTTGGCTGGGGCCAGGTTTGAACACGCCACCTCTGGTATATATGGGCTGGTGCCCTACTCCTTGAGCCACAAGCACCACCCCCAGCTATTTTTCTGTTTTGCAATTCAGTTGAGGCCAGGCTTGAACCCACCACCTTCAGTATATAGGGCGTTGCCCTACTCGATGAACCACAGGCACTGCCCCGGTCTATAATTTTCTTGTAATCACCTTGTCAGATTCAATACCAGGGTTATGTGGTGCTCAAAAAATGATTTGGGAAATGTTCTCTCTTTCTCTATTATGTGAAAGAGTTTGCACAATATGTTTATTTTTATTTTCCCCTTAAACATTTGGTAGACTACACCAGTGAGGCCTTCTGGGCTTAGAGTTTTCTTGAGAAACATTTTAACTACACATTTCATTCTTTTAGAGCAGCAGTTCTCAACCTGTGGGTCGCTTCCTCTTTGGACTGTATTGAAGGGTTGCGGCCTTAGGAAGGTTGAGAACCACTGTTTTAGAGGATACAAAGCTATGCATATTTTCTGTTTATTCTTGAGTTAATTTTAAGTCATATTCTTTCAATGAAGTTATTCATGTAAAGTATAGTATAGATATTTCTCATAAGATCTATATTTAGACAGAACTGCTAATTCAAAGGGAATGAACATCTTCAATTATGATAACGTTTGTTGAGCTAACATTTATTGAGCACTTCCTGTATACACTTTATATATATTAATTCATTCTCACAACAAGTATATGAGATGGTGCCTATTATTGCCCCCCCCCTGTCACAAATGAAAGATACAAGTGAGATAGAGAGGTTAAATACGTTGTGTAAGTCACACAGCTGACGCGTCAGAGTCAATCTCCTAACCTCTTAAACCACTGGTTTGCAGTCTAGTCTTCCCAGCCCAGCAGCAGCAGTATCTCCTAGGACAGCGGTTCTCACCCCTTTAACTATGAGATCACATCCTGGATATGGATATTTACATTACAGTTCATAACAGTAGCAAAATTACAGTTATGAAGTAGCAATGAAAATAATTTTATGGTTGGAGGTCACCACAGCATGAGGAACTGTGTTAAAGGGTCGTGGCATTAGGAGGCATTAGGAAGGGTGAGAACCACTGTCCTAGGAGCTTTTTAGAAATACAGATTCTCACGACCCACTCCAGACCACTGAATCAGAAACTCTGGGGGTGGGTCCCAGACATGTGTTTTAGTGAACCTCCAGGTGCTAAGTTTGAAAACTACTCACATACTATACTCTTCTCACACATACTCCCAAATTACCTTCCAAAAAGTCCATGCTAATTTACATTCCCACTAGCAGTACATGAAAGTGCCCGTATTCCTTGGCCTCACCAAAACTTACCATGAGCAATCTGATAAAAATATCTCAGGTTGCATGTGAAGCCCGCACACTGTACCCCATGATTGAACTAATGTACACAGCTATGATTCAATAAAAAAAAATAATTAATTAAATAAATAAATTGTGTACCAATCTGATAGGCACAAAGCAGTGTCTTACTCTTAAAAAGTATTTCGGTTCTGCTTCCAATGAGAGAGTCAGGCACTGTCCTGTCTCCGGCCCCTGCTCAGACCTTCTCTCTCTAATGCGGTTTGGCTCCATTGATGTTCCCTTTCCCAGGCCTCTCGGTTCTAAAACCGTTGACCTTGACAGGCAACCGTAGGTGCTTGAACACTAAGTTAGCTTATTCTTTAGGAGTAAGAAGAAACAAATAGGTTATGTTACATAAGATATAAAAATCCTACTTTGCTTACAAGCATAAAATACAGTAAGTGCAGCTCTTGTTAATGAAAATCCTTTTCTAAATTGTACATTTTTCTTGGACCTCTGCGTACCTCTTGGTGCTGGTTACCAAACGTTAGAGAGGATGAGAGTGTGGAGCGGAGGAGACGTGCAGTCATCACAAGTGTCTTAGTTCGTTTTGTGTTGCTGTCACAGAGTACCACAGACTAGAGACTTTATAAAGATAAGACATGTCTTTCTCACAGTTGGGAAGCTGGGAAGTCCACTGTGGAGGGGCCAGCACCTAATAGAGGGCAGGAGCCTGTGAGAGCAAAAGAGGGGACTGGCCCACTTTTACAGCAAACCCAACCTTGGGATAACAAACCCACAGTAATGAAATTAATCTCTACATGAGAGCAAGAGACCTCGTGACCTAATCACCACTTCCTTTTTTGAGACTAAGTCACCTGGCTAGAGTGCAATGTCGTCATCATAGCTCACTCCAACTCCAGGGCTCAAGTGATTTTCCTGCCTTACTCAGCTTCTTAAGTACCCAGGAGTCCAGGTGCACATGTAATTTCTTCTATTTTCAGTAGAGACAGGGATCTCCCTCTTGCCCAGACTGGTCTTGAACTCCCGACCTCGAGCAGTCCTCCGGCCTCAGTCTCCTAGTGTGTTGGGATTCCACCTCCAGCTGGCTTTAATCACCTCTTAAAAGACCTGCCTGTTCACGTCATTGTATCAGGGATTAAGTTTCCAACACATGAACTTGGGGGACACATTTAAATTGTAGCACCAGGCTCGGCGCCTGTGGCTCAACGGGCTAAGGCGCCAGCCACGTACACCTGAGCTAACGGGTTCGAAGCCCGGGCCCGCCAAACAACAATGACAGCTGCAACCCCAAAATGGCCAGGCATTGTGGCGGGCGCCTGTGGTCCCAGCTACTTGGGAGGCGGAGACGGGAGACTCACTTGAGCCCAGGAATTGGAGGTTGCTGTGAGCTGTGATGCCACAGCACTCTACCCAGGGTGATAGCTTGAGGCTCTGTCTCAAAAATAAATAAATAAATTGTAGCACCAATTGTTGCAGAGGCACAACCTCACAAATGTTCAGGGGAACCTAACTCATAACCCCAACAATTTTTTGAGGAGGGGTTGCCTTTTTCATGACTAAGAGCAGAAAAACATTGATTGATCAAGGGTCCTCATGAATTGATTTCATGATTTTTCCCATCACATTTTTCCCACATTGCAGAAAAGACCATAAACATTGAAGTGTCTACATCTCACAGGGATTAGTTATAGTTCCTGATAATCATGGACTTGTGTTTTCATCTCTGTCTCAGCCACAGCAACATGGAATGACAAAGGCGTATGGGTTTGGGAGACAAACAGAGTCTTGAAACTGAGCTCTGCTGTGCACAAATGTCTGGGCTATATGCCCTTAGATAAATGACTGCACCTCCTTGATCTTGTTTTATGCTTTGTAAAATGTCAGAAATATCATTTACTTTATAGGTTTTTTTTTGTTTTTGTTTTTTGTTTTTTTTGAGACAGAGCCTCAAGCTGTCACCCTGGATAGAGTGCTGTGGCATCACAGCTCACAGCAACCTCCAATTCCTGGGCTCAAGCGAGTCTCTTGCCTCCGCCTCCCAAGTAGCTGGGACCACAGGCGCCCGCCACA